>JBBPTU010000008.1:0-92964 GCA_038094295.1 Tylopilus aff. beelii
CTCTCCCGAACCTTGCACCCGAGTCACGGCCACCCCTCCTTTCTCTAGTTGCCGATGCGCCCAACAACAAGCCGATGGACGGCTACCTCGGGCTGCTGTACGCGATGGACGACGTCGCCGCGTACGGCTACGTCACGCCGCTCAAGGTCAAGATCGTCCTCGCCCTCGCCCTGACGGACGCCGTGGTGCGAGATGCCGAGGTCATCATGGTCCGTTCCCTCTTTTCCTTTTTCCTCCACAGACGCCCGCACGCCATCGTAGACCTTCAAAGCGATGCACATGGCGCTCTACCGCGCCGTCTCCAACCCGTTCTTGAAGCGCGACGCGGGGGCAGACGCGAGCGAGCAGACGCCGTATCTCGTCGTCGGGAGCGCGCGGTGGCGGACGTTTCGGGCAAGGGTGGACGAGGTCTGGAGGGCGCTGGGCGATCGAACGTCGGCGTGAAATGTATGCTTGGTTCTGTCCTCGTTCGTATGATCCCGATATGTTGGTGCTGGTTCGCGAGCGCGCTGTGGTCGCGGCTCCCCAGCCAACTCCACGTTCTATGGCGTCGCTCTGCACCCTGACTGCAAGCTGGAACCGAAATAGACTACGGCTCCCTTCAATGACTCAGACTCTCAGAGCTTTCCGGGTTTGAGACAGATACGGGGAGTACATTTGTCGAGTAGGAGAATGCTATATACCTAGAGTGGCTTTATTGAGTTGGTCTATAGCTTCGTTCGCCTCTCTCGCCATCACTCTCACTCTATCATCTTCGTCTGTCGAGGCAATGTACCCCAGTGTGACCTTGGCTCGTCTCAAGAGTGTGGCCGGTAGTCTCTCCACCAAGGTCCCTTCGTATGTTGCATGCGTGAGCTGGTTGAGGAGTGTTGTCCAAAAGTGCAGCGCAGCACGACGCAACGGGGGTAGTTTAGGATCGATAGCGGTGGGCTTGGAGTCAAGCGCCTCCACTTCTTCACGTTGCCCGATCTTGCGTGCCCCTTTTTCATCGCTGTCTTTTTGCGGCGACGACGCACTAGGTACCACCATTTCGACTTGAAATAAATCGACCATACCCGCGGCCAGATCGTTGGTGTAACGAAGTATAGAAACCGTGCTGGTTTTGACGCACTGGGTTAGGAGTGATACGGCAGACGTTCGGACAACCGTCGGCGCGTGGCCTGAGCGGAAAACAGATATGAGGCGCGGGACAAGAATGTCCGCTGTTGATTTGACAGTCATCGATCAAGCTCCAGTCGACTTCTCCGACGTACCGTATACACCGAGTGCGTCTCCGCACCGCCTGATCACTTGTCCCAGAGCCTCGCCGACACGAACTTTTGCATCCACCTCTTGCTTCGACAATGTACCGACGGAGGGAGCGGAAAGATTGCGCGTATATGTCTCGAGGAGACTCCCTAGCACATCCTTGCCAAACGCGTCGACCATTGCAGAAAGCCCCTGTACAGCATTGAGAAAGATGTACGAATCATCCTCTTGCACAGATTGCATGAAAATAGACAAGATAGCAGGGACCAGCGCTGGGTCTGCCGCAGGCGTGGATGCATGGGGACGAGACGCGACGAGCTGTCTTAGAAGTAATAGGCCATGAGCTCTGACAGGCAGGATCGGGTCTTGAAGAAGCTTTAAAGCCTTTTGATAAACCTCCTGAGGGTCGTCTTCTTCTCTTTTCCGAGGTGCTGACCAGGAAGTGGAAGTAGAAGCAAGTCGTGCAGTCATCACCATTCTGGCTTCGCGCGCCAAACTCCTGATCGATTCCAACGCATCATTGGTACACGGCTCGAGCAGTGAAAAAATATCATTGAGGACTGGAGCGCTCCGTGCGGATAACCCGGGGTTAGCTGTAGACATAGTCATATCCAATCTTTGGAATGGCGCAGAGCTTTTCATACCTTCCAATGTGGCAAGGAGTAAATCGATCGCGGTCTCTGTCATGTTATTTTCAGTTTGTTCTCCTGGCTCGTCGTCGCTGTCACTGTCTTCCAAATCCTCTGACTGTTCAACAATCTGTAAATTTTCCAATCCAAAACCATGCGAGCGCTCCATCTTTTTACGGGATGATGCAGTACGATCTGTCTCTCGGGACTCGAGAGCATGTTTGACGAATAGCAGTATATGCTCGGGCTTGCGAAGAATGTTGGAAGGAGACGAATCGCTGGCGAGACGAGTTTGCATCTGAACGATCATTTGAAGATACAATAAGCCCCTAGCGAGGTGTTAGTACTGAATCGAGTCAGGTGATACGCGCACACCTCGACGGATCGGTATCCTGTTCGGTGTCTACCGAATGGTACGCCTCGAGTAACCTGACAAATAATTCGGAAGCAATATCTAGACGGTCAAGTGACTTGACATATTGCACGAAGTGAGTAGGGTCTGGATAAAGGCCCAGGAAGTTCTCTTCCATAATGTCCTCCACTCTGCTGACGTCCTCTGGTGTCAAAAGAGCAAGTTTCCCGGATGCACTGGAATTAGTTTGTAGATTGAGTGCGGAGGCTAGAGCGATCCGCGACGTACTCTGGTGCGCCGTGCTTGATGTTTCCCGAGATATCCGTCTCCCAGTATATACGTTCGCTCCGAATAACTGACCAAAGGGTGTTGACCCCGTCTTGCGTCTCGGTTACACGACCCCACGTCGCAAGCAGACCTTTGACGGACTCCTTGAGGACAGGATCGGACGCCTTCAATGTGTCCAGATGAAATACGAGCGCATAGAGGGCGGGTACTACAGGAGACAAGACGTTGGTGATAAATGCTGGAGATGGATCTGTATTGAGTAAGAGGATGGTAAGCATAGACAAGGCTGCCGTCGGATTGGGTGGTGCTACCGGTGCAGGATCGTCCTGGGTTCTCTGGGAAGAATCCGCGTTAGGGGCGTGCATGATCGGGTGATGGATGATCGGTGAGACAAAAGAAGACACCAATGTGCGATGCGAATACTCGGAGTCCAGCATCCTAGAGATGGAAAAAGAAGCAGCGCGTCTATATGTCGCAGGAACACTATTAGACAGCAATTCCATCACGCGGGGGATGATGGTTGCAAAATACTCCTAGAAATGAACGGTCAGCATCGTCGACGTGAAAACTGCAGGACATATACAAACCTCTGGCTTGAGACCGGCAGGTATGGCCATAAGAATACTGGCAGTGCGCTCATACTTTTCTAGCGGGGGATCGTCAGAACCCTCTTGCTCACCAAAGACTGCGGCAAAGAGAGCTCGGACACCCTCCGGGCGAAGTAGACTCTTTGTGAGCAACGAGGAAACTAATTTTCGCACATGGGGCGGAGGTGGGGGCGTGCTCGACAACACTACACCGAGATCTGTCATGACCTGGGACAGGGGGAGGCTTGACCGTTAGGTTGAGAATCACCCATGCAGATATTCAGCGCATATAGACGCACAATTCCAGAACACGGAGGACAAAGGGCCGCATAGCATGGAGAGGGAGGTCGTCTTGGGGCCATAGCGACTTGGGTAGCCAAGCAAGGGCGATGGAGGCCTTGAGAAGATCGGGGACGTGTCTGTGGAGAATGGAAGTGGTTATGAGGGTCTGAGGGGGCTGTGCGCGCACGCCCTGCGGGAAGAGAGTGGACATGAGATCGGATAGCAAAGTCGAGAGCGCCGTGAGATCCGCGAGGTCGCTGAGGGAGCGATCCGTGCGCCAGAGAAGGGCGAGACGTTCGAGCAAGGGGTTGATGCCCCATTGGAAGAGGAGGGTGAGAAGGGTCCTGAGGGCATTGAGATCGCGGGTACCGAGAGCGGCTTCGTTCTGGGAGTCGAGAGCGAGCTGGACGCGGTGAACGACGAGGAGTGCGGCGCGTGCGGTGTCGAGCTGGAGCGCACGATCTGAAAAGTCTGGTGCCCGTTCGCCGAGGATGGCGTAGACGCGGACGAGCCTGGCGTGGAGGTCGGCGTCGGTGGCGAGGATGGCGTGGGCGGCGTCGAGGAGGGGCTGGAGCATGATCACGAGATCGGGGCGATAAAAAGAGCGACGGAATATCGGGCGGGTCGAATTCGACCACCATGAGCAAGCTCAACGCGAACGCCTTCGAGTTCGTGCCGGGCAAACACTTCACACCGCCGTCCCAGCCAAATGCCCAGCCCCAGACCATCTCCCTCAACATCGGATCTTCCAAGCCCGCCCCTCCGCCTGCGCCCGCATCCGCACCTCCACCAGCGTCCACGTCGACATCGACCCCAGCGCCCTCCCATCCCGGCTCGCACTCTGCTTCCCCCGCCCCACCAGCATCAAAGAAGATATTCTCCACAGAAAAATCAAAATCGGACACCACCGCCGTCGCCCGGGAGGTCCAATCCGTCGCCGATGAAACAGTTCTCAAGGATCTCTTCGGTGATGGTCAGTAACAACTCCACTCGTCCCTCGCTTGATGTTCAATGTCACCCAAGTCAAGGAACATCTGAACATCGTGTTCATCGGCCACGTAGACGCCGGGAAGAGCACCCTCGGCGGTAACTTGCTTTATCTCACCGGCGTCATCGACAAAAGAACCATGGAGAAATACGAACACGATGCCAAGGAGGCTGGTAAGGAGACCTGGTATCTCAGCTGGGCCCTCGATTCCACCCCACAAGAGCGTAGCAAAGGCAAGACCGTCGAAGTCGGTCGCGCATACTTTGAGACTCTCAGCCGCCGCTATACCGTCCTCGACGCTCCCGGTCACAAGACCTACGTCCCTTCTATGATCTCCGGTGCAGCCCAAGCGGATGTCGCAGTCCTCGTCATATCGGCTCGCAAAGGCGAGTTCGAGACCGGTTTCGAAAGGGGTGGCCAGACGAGGGAGCACATCATGCTCGTAAAGACCGTCGGCGTCTCAAAGGTCGTCGTCGTCGTTAACAAAATGGACGATCCTACTGTCAACTGGGATCAAGCCCGTTACAACGAGATCAAGGAGAAGCTCGTACCCTTCATCAAAGTCGCCGGATTCAATCCAAAGGACGTCTCCTTCATACCCATTTCAGCTTACACTGGTTTAAACCTCAAGGAGCCCGTTCCCTCCTCAACATGTCCCTGGTGGAAGTGTGTTACGTTCTTCTCTGGTTCGATGTCGGGTGCTGATCTTCCGCAAGAGGCCCGACACTCCTCGGACACCTCGACCACATTCCCATGGTCGATCGAAAAATCAATGCCCCACTCATGATGCCCGTCTCTGAAAAGTACAAAGACATGGGTGCTATCGCGGTCGGAAAGATCGAGTCTGGTCATATGCGCAAAGGCGACAGTCTCATCCTCATGCCAATCAAAGCCAACGTCGAAATTACCGCCATATACAACGAATTGGAAGATGAGATATCATCGGCCATCTGTGGAGACAATGTGCGAGTCAGATTGAGAGGAGTAGAGGACGAAGACATCAGCCCTGGTTTCGTACTTACAAGCCCTAGGAACCCCGTGCATGCAGTTCGTCGTTTCGAAGCTCAATTGGCAATTCTAGAACACAAAAACATCATATGTGCCGGATATTCGGCTGTGATGCATGTTCATACCTTGTCGGAAGAAGTCACGCTACCAGTACGCCAGTTCCCTTCCGTCTTGCTTCATGCTCCAATGGTGACGCGTATTTAGGCCCTGCTACATTACTTTGACAAAGCGACGGGGCGCAAGTCGAAGAAGCCGCCCCAATTCGCAAAAAAGGGTGATCGCTGTTGTCTTGTAAGCCTTGCAGTCTTAATGATTACCTCGTCTAGGTCAAAAGATCGTCGCTCTCGTGGAGACGCCTCTCCCAGTTTGTGTTGAAAGGTTTGTTGACTATCCTCAGCTCGGGCGTTTCACTCTACGGGACGAAGGTATGATACGACCCGCTACTGTCATCGAGCCGCTTCACCGACTTTTGTCCCAGGGCGAACGGTCGCAATAGGAAAGGTGGATATAATAATTGTGATACGGGGACCTACTGACTGAACGCCTTCTTTCAAAGGTTACCAAACTAGTCGACGAACGGGCTGAAGCCCTTGCGGATGGCGTGTCAAACATTGCCATATCTGGCCCCGCGGCGGCGTGATGCGAAGGACACCAATGGTATGAGGAAGGAATGACTTGAGGTTGTTGTCTTGATTGCTACCAACCAATATTGAAACGTTGATCAGCCGCGACCGCGCGGGACCCGGGCGCGGGGGGTAGTTAGATAGCGATTCTGCGATGATGGCAGCCAACATTCAACCTGAATCACGCCGTCTGATGGATTCCCTGATGTTCTTACGATCGTTCCTTTGCAATGACCATCACGTTGGAGTATGTGACCGCAAGGGAATTGAAGAAACGCCAGATTCAGGTGCTTTGACAGATTACAATTGTGCTAGTTCTGGTGCGCAGTCGGTACTGCAACAACACCATTCTATTATTAGTAATTTTACTTGTGTCGAATACCTCCTCGCCGCCTACCATTTTCATTCCCACAGGAGAGCTTCGCACAGTTACGAGTTGTCAAGGCGGAGTAGGCACCAATGCTCTCTGTGTGGATGGTCTATCCCGTTTCTGTCTCATCCGGCCGTTTTGGCAAGGAAACAAGGCTAATACACGATGTCATAAGTGCCATGAGCTCGAGCCAGGAAAGTACACACCGAAGAAAGGGCTTGCTATCAGAGTTGCTTCAAGAAAGCCGCCAGCCCTTCATGTCCCTCTTTTCTCTTTTTCGTCCCCTCCCTTTGGCGATCACGAGAGAGCATGTCTTTCAAGGTTGATGTCTTTGCATGACTACGTTTGACAGACCGTTGATCGAGCAAGGGCGCGCCTGGGACAGGCCGAGGGGAGACGTCACGAGATGACGGCCCATTACCGATCTTATTCGTCTGGGGGACAACCCCTGTTTCCGATTGATCGCATGGAAATTGAATTCGCGCAGAGGATGGGTCGCTCTGCGCGTCGACCGAGAAGCCGCAGAGATGGCACTTTCTTTGGAGGACTTTCAGATGTTTGGATCTGGCGCGCCGCCGCTTCTTCCTTATACCTGGGCCAACAAGGTGTGATGGATGGTCACCAGAAAAGTGATATGTGCCGCATTTCGGACAATGGGAGGGGTGTAAGACGGGTCCGATTTCTGGATGAAGCGCCGTGGCACGCAACGTGTGGAATGCGGAGAGCGTTGGGGAGATTGGGTGCAACACGCGGGCCAGATTCAGTCGATACTGGACGGTAGCCGCGGGCCATTCCGTGGCAGGGTCCATTATGAGGGATTTGTCTTTCTGACAAAGCTTCTGAACCCAAGATGCATTGTTTTCCAAAACAGGAAGGTGTTGTCGTTCACGAGTGCCTCGAGGAGCAGGCCTTATTGTCTGGACCCCGACACATTCGACAGAGTCACCCATGCGCCTCTCCTTTGTCTCTCCCGTTATCAGCTCTCCTTCGTCTGATTTCTCTCCGTCATGATCCTTTCAAACCGTCCTCAGCCTGCACCACGCTCACACATTTCCTATCCCATCAATCCGGAGCTGGCTCCCTGCTTTTCATCTCCTGAACTCATCGCCTCTGCCACGCCACCGCGAGGCCATAGCAAACACTCCTTCTCAAAGCCAATGACATGGCTGAATCGCAGCTCTTCTTCTACCTCCAATCACACCGCTCCCCATGCCGCGCCCAAACCGACTCGAATATCCGAACCCAAAATCGGCAGTTCTCTGGATCAACTCACTCTCCGTCGTAGCGGACCGCTCGGTTCTGGGGCCACAATCGTGCGTACGCCCCAGGAGGCGTTGTCCGGCTCGGCCAGATCCGGTGAGAAGGACGAGGTGAAGCAGGATGTCTTGTCCCATGACACGGAAAAAAGTGAAAGCAAACTTGTGCAACGCTCTTCCAGTCCTCCACTCCCACCGTTACCCGACGTTCCCGACCTTGAGGAAGGAGACGCACTGTCTGGTAGCACTGCATGCACTTCCTTGTCAGACCACATTCCGCCTCCCCGTTCGTCCGGTTCTCTATCTCACATCTCTTCGCCACGGCCCACACTGGTGGCGCATTCCCGCGCTCCTTCTCGTTCGACGCCTTCGCTTCCATCTGACCCTAACTTATCCACGCCACAGCCTCCATTTGATGCCGTTCTCCTTTCTTCCATCCCAGACGGTGCGATCGACCCATCCAAACTCATAGTCACTTTGGAAACGTGCACCACTACCTACCGAATCTTGCTACGCTCCTTGGTTTCCAGACCCTCCTACCTCTCCCGCTACATCACCTCTTTGTTGTCGCCCGCTTCCGAGACGGCATCCATACATTCCAATGTCAGTGACGCATCGTCTACTCAGCATCGCATCAGCTTCAGTGCATTCTTTCGTGACCATCTCGTTTCCTCTGGTTGCCTTCCCAGGTTTGCTTCTATCCATGTTTTCCTCGATCGACCGAGTGCGCCGTGAGTCGCCCGCGCCAATGCCCGCTCGCAAATCTGACAATTTTATTCCCCGGACAGCTACGAACACGTCTTGGCCTACCTCCGTTCCGTTCCAAGCATGCCAGAACACCCAGAGACGCTACCGCGGGCGGTACAACTCGGATCCGTCTCGCACTCGTCCTCGTCCGCGCGCCTCGAATCGCTCCTCGAACTTCGCGACGAAGCGTGCTATCTCGGGCTCACCGAACTGGAAAGGCTGTGCTGTCTCGAGATACAACGTTTCCAACGTGTGGCGATGCCAGGCTTTGCAGGCGGTACGCCTCGCGTGCAGACGCCGTCGGTGCACTCGATACACACGGTCGTCGAGGAGAGTCCGACTCGCCAAGGGGTTCCCACACGGCCGTCGGAGCTCCGGGTATCAAAGAGCAACAGTCGTCGGGCCGCCAAATCCGCGGCCCGCGAGTCTAGCTCGGGTTCCTCGCTCGAAAACAAGGATGCGCCCTTCTCCAAGGAACGAGGTAGGCAAGTGAAGGGCTTCAAGTTCGAGGTGGGGTCTCCTCCTCCTGGTTGGATATAAGTTATTGGCACTGGCACGTCTTGCGCATTGATACCATGTTAATCTTGTAACTTGGCGTACCATTCTTCACATCTCACGCTCCGTAGTCTGTTGCTAACGTGCAAACCTATTACGAGGACTGTTGCAAATAACACTACATGAAAACATAGACAGGAAAGATGCATGTGTGCAGACTGATCGAACGAAGATAGCCCAGAGGTGGGAATCGAGCGACATGTAAAAATCTCATAGACATACCCGTACAGAACCGGCGCATGAACAAAGTCATGAGTCAGTACCAAGGAGAGGAGAGGGAAACGAAAGCATGCGGAATATCAACACTATCGTACAACAGGTGCGCTTCGAGAGACGAGAGGGTTCGGGGAAGGCTTGTGGTGTAATTTATTTCCTTTGTTCGTTCTTTGGCTCAGCGTACGGATTAACACTGTAAACCTTGATGACCGGGGGGCTCTTGGTCAAGTCGGCAGTCACGATCACCTAGCAGGACTGCATCAATAATGGCCTCCAGCAAGACATATTTGCATACCGGCACTGTCATCAGCTCCCTGATGTCCTGGATCTTGTGACCAGTCGGAGTAGTCCTCAAACCTTCGAACATGGGTTCAATCTTGGCCGCAGAAAGGAGGCGTTGCTTGGATGTCTCTGCCTCTTTAATGACCTCGCTGTCCCTACCGAGCACTATCTCGTCCTCTTCAGCTTCATCCTCGTCGAAAAGAGCTGTTTCGTCGTGCAAGGAACGTGATGCCACTTCCATCTTAGCAGCGTGCGCCTCGGCATTCTGCTTGACCTTCTTCAAGTGTTCGTCATCGCTATTTTCCGCAAGCCAAGTGATAACGTCCTTGCCGGACCAGTAGATCTGAAGGGTATGAGTGTGTTCATCATACACGTGGTTCTAAGAGAACAATTAATCATCGAAACGATCAATTAACGGTCGGACTGACATCGATTGGCATCTGGTCGACGTGAACCCTCTTTTCAATACCAAATTCGGGGACCAGTACGTCGAAAGCGGCATCAAGCACATTGACGACCTTGGCCTGCCGGATAACAGGTCCGTAGCGGTGAGTCAAGTCCGAGATGAAGACGCAGAGGAATAAGTGGATAGACTGCTCTTGTGCCAGTTTTGCAGAATCTCGCTTACTGAAGTACATTAAGCAAGCAGTAAAAAAAGAACAGCACAAGCACACACATGTTGCATTGCTGAGCAATCTTCGCTACAGCATCTCTATCCATAGTGAACTTTGGATCATCTATGGAAACAAATTAGCTTCAGCCTCTGTAACATTATCATTTTACTCACTTCCACCTTGTAATACAGATTCGAGTTGGCGATGCACTAGGATATCAGCATAACGGCGGATCGGGGAGGTAAAGTGTGTATAGAGTGGGGCGTTGAGGGCGTAATGACCGTATTTGGCGATGTCCAACATTCCAGCACAGAAATACTTTGCACGTTGAGTTGCTTTGAAGGACAGAAGCTCAAGAACCGTCCGGGCAGTGGGATTGGTGATTGTCTCAAAGGACTTCATCATCGAGCCTGCTGTTGACGTATCCACCTCCACGCCCAGGCGCTTCGCGCGCTGGTAGAAAGTATTCTAGGGGTCGACATGAATACCTAAACAGGGCACAGCGGAAGAAAAGAAGTACCAGACGCCTTTCAATTGGTGGATCGTGCCTACGGAGGAGTGCCTGTTCAGGGAGGTGAACAGCGATGCGCTGGGCAACGGCCACATTGGTCAGGAGCATGAACTGCAGCTTGGCTTAAACTTCAATCATATATGAAAGTTCAAACAATATATACCTCCTCAACGAGATCGTTGGCATCGTTGCGACTGCTTTGCGTACAGTCCATGGGAAGACCACTCTCGTCCAAAGTAAATGATAGGCGTGAGGATGGGAGAGTCAGGGCACCGTCTTGATGACGTTTGGTGCGGAGCTGGCCCGCGATTCCGTGAAGAGCTCTCACGTCTTCTTCGATCGCGGCTGTGCCATGCTCTGATGACATCTGAAGCCCGTTCAGAGAGTGTCCATCAATCACCCTCTGTGCATCAGTATAGGACAATTGCGCAGCGGACCTACGAAAATTCTTAGCACCTTAGCATAGATAAGCCATACCACTCACTTGATAATCGTCTTCCCGAACCACTTGCTAACCACCTTGCCTTCTGGTGTTACTATGAAGATAGAGGAGAAGGCGAGCCGTTCGACGCCAGGAACAAGACTGCAGGCCTCCTCGCTCAGTGTAGGGGGTAACATCGGTACTGCTCTTTGAACGAGGTACACGCTCGTCGCTCGCTTACGGGCATCACGGTCCAGAGGAGTATTGGGTTTCACGAAGTAGGATACATCTGCAATGTGAACGCCAACCTCGTATGTGCCATCGTCGTTCATCTTGACGGACAGGGCATCATCCAGGTCTTTGGCTGATTCAGGATCGATAGTGAAAATCCGTTCCTGGCGCAAGTCCTTGCGGATTTCATACTCTCTCTCCGGAATGCTAGTTTATTGTGTGAGTGGAAAACCTACAGTGAGGAGCGGAATAACGTACGTCCACGGCGTGGGAGGGAGGCATTTGAGCACACCCTCGGAAAATTCTTCAGTTGGAAAGTTGCAGTCCTTCAACAAAGCACTGGTCTCGACTTCAATATCGCCAATAGGACCGAGCTCCTCGGCAAGTGTACCAAAGGGATGGAGAGAAGAAATAGGCTACACGGAAGGTCAACGGGAGACTTAGTTGAAAATTTGCGAACGCACATGACGTTTGATACAAGCAACGAACAATTTATTAGCGTAGGCCTCAGGATTCTGAACGAAATCTGCTGGCGCTTGTTCAGTAGGAATGGCAATTAGAGGCACACGCTTGTCGGTCGGCTTGAACCAGACAATCTTCGGACGTTCAATAGGTCCACGTCGCGGTTCATCCCCGCGGTCACCCTCCCGTTCTCTGCGCTCAGCTTCTTGCTTCTCTTTCGTAGCCAAAGAAGATGGGCGTAGAAGCCCTAACGTTCCAGAGAAGAGCTGCCCAGGCATGCGTTCGACGACTGCTACAACGTGTCCAGCAAACTGGGGCTTGACTTCATCTGTGACCCTAAAACGGGGTGAATACCACGTAAGAATCTATAATCAAACTTTGCGTACTCTTCATCTTCGAATAACATCAACCCCTGACCTTCGACCTCAACATCGTCTTTCTTCTTGTCATCCTTGCGACCTGCAGTGGCTTTCAAGTCATAAGCAGAGTTCTCCTCCTTCTTGCGCTTCTTCTCTTCCTTCTCCTTCTTGGTCTCCCATACCTCATCAACATCAAGGAGCTCAACGGCAACAATGTCGCCTTCCAAGGCACGATTACGATCCTTAGAACCGCAGATATAGATATCGGCATCCAGGACCTCAGTGGCAACATATGCATCCGACCTGTTGCGCTTGTTGACACGAAGGATACCCACAACTAGCTTTCCTGCAGCCAAGAGAGGTGGAAGAGAGGCTTGAGGAAGATAAGGAGCGAAAAGAGATTTGCGTTGCGGCTGGTTAGATTGTTGCTGCAATTGGGACTGAAACTGTTGCTGTTGTTGCTGCTGCTGCTGCAACAGACCCACGCCCCCCATGTTCAAACCCATCATGTTAGCGGCCATCATGTTCGGCAGCATATTCGGGAAGGAAAACGAAGGCATCTTGTGGTGATGACCACCAGCGGCAGCTCGGAACTGCTGCAGACTCTGCAGTTGAGCTTGTGCCTGTGCCAGATCAGCAGCAAATGCGTTGTTGCCTTGGATTACGCCGCCATCTACATCAGATAGGTTAGGTACGCATAACTCACAAAAATCGCTACGCACTAATTCGCCAACTAGAATCAACTCGAGATGTCGTGCGTGAGTGACCTCCGAACGGTGAAGCGAAACCGTCCTCGAAACCATCCTGGTTACTGTACGGGAAACTGACAGAACCAACGTTGTTTTGAGGAGTGCTGGATTTGTTGACGACATTAACGCTGTGTCGCCTTCCGTGGCCACGGGGTAAACCAGGTGGCTGCGAATCAGGATTGACGCCCAGGTTAGCCATCGAATTGAACTGGCCCATGGGAGGGGTGAAACCAGCAACGTTGTTGTTCCCCGCAAGAGTTGTGGGGAGTGTGCTCTGGACACGTCTATGCCTATTGGGCGCAAGACCCGGGGTTTGGAGAGAAAGAACTTGATTAGATGCTAATTGCTGTTGGTAAAGTGCTTGTTGCTGCTGTTGAAGAGCTTCTATCTGGTTCTGAATAGCAATCTGGAGAATATAAGCCAAGGCAAGGACGACGAAACACATACGGCATACCTGCTCGGCCATGATGCCAGTGATATCATTCTCCGCCCCCCTATGACCAGGACCATGCACCCCTTCGGAAGGTGGGTTCTGCTGCTGTGGGAACTGAAATGCAATATCTTCTTCGTTCAGCGGACCCATTGGCACGTTAGAACTCGTGCGTCGGCGAGCACCAAACATGAAGTTTGGTGCAAGCTGAGGACGCCCGGTGGGACCGATAACATCCTGCTCTTGTTGGGCAGCTAAAGCAGCAAACCGAGGGGCCATGAAACTTTGAGACTGAGAGCGTGCTTGATGGCCAGAGTGAGGGAAGAATGCCTCCGAAATTTCACCATCTTCAAAAGACGGGCCTGCTCCATCCTCTACATCCTCAATCATCGCACCCAAGTGAGGTGAAAACGAGTTGAAATTCCCGGAAAGAGCGGATGCACCGAGAGATGCAGCCTTGCGATGGCGAGCCGCATCTGACAATGCAGAAGCAGCGAACGGTGAAGCACCAGGATAGAAAACAGGTGCATTTGGAGGAAGGGTGGAGTTTGGTAGCTGCGGAGCATGCATGGAGGCAGCGAGCGTATTGTTAGAAGGAGATACTTGGCTCGGAGTAGTCTTGAGGTCAGCAATGACACGCTGGAGTGAGGACAATGCATCGCTAGACTCCGAGGCAGAGAGAGGCGCGGGAGAAGAAGATTGACCCATCGAAGTCCGATCTTTGGCAGCACTGCTACGATTGGCCTGTGAAGACGATGGTTGGCGGTTGCGATGATTTCCGTTGCGCTGACCGCCACCGCTCTGGCTCTTGTTACGAGGCTGGTCAGGCTTCTTGGCCTCTGCGGGTCTCTTGCTGGATTCGGAACCGGACTCTGTACCACCCGGTGCGGGCGTAGCAGGCTTCTTGCTTCCGGCTCTCGAAGAGGGCCTCGGAGCACCTGGAAGACTCCCCGCAGCGGAGGAGGGCCTGGCGTTTGAAGGAGTTCTCTTGGATCCGCGGGGGGCGTTGGCACCAGAGGTCGACCTTTTTGAGTCGTCCTTCCTGGCTTGGTTGTACGTCGATTCGTCTGTCATTTCGTTCGTAAAGTTACAGGAATATGAAAGTTTTACGAGTGTCTGACGCGGTCGAGGTGGGTGAGGACGAAGCACGATGGAGAAAGAGAAATACCTGGCAAGTAGGAAAGTGGTTGTATACTGAAAGGCTTGCCCTGTAGGGCGTGTGGGGTGAATATGGAGGTGAATGCCGCGTGCAGGCGTGGATGAGATTTTACTGTTGTCGTCGTGAAGAGCGTCGCAGGCAGCGCCTCTCCCCGTTTTCCAACTGGATATTTCCCACGCTCGACACCGGCTATCCTGGCTACATCCACGCTCGGGTCCGTGTTATGTACAACTCGAATAATTCACTAGCAAACACAGCCAGACTCCACTACAACCCGGTGAGCTTATCAATGATGGCGGCAGTGTACTCTCTCGTGGTCGCCCGCCCGCCAAGGTCACCGGTAATCGTTGTTCCCTCCGCGATCGTCTGCGAATCAACGCCGTCAATATCCCATAGGTTGCGTGGGACAATCCAACTTACGTCGAGGGTTGCCTTCTCGATCTTCGTTGCATGCTCGTTCAGGTTCATGTGTCTGAAACGAGGCACATCGGATCAGAAGGCAACCAGCTCCGGGACATAAACATACCTCAACATCATCAAAGAAGACAGCAACAGTGCCGTTGGATTAGCTAACCCCTTTCCTGCGGAGACCGTTAGTCGCCTCATCTGGACTACGTGAATACGGCACATGCCTGCGATGTCGGGAGCAGAGCCATGCACAGCCTCGAAAATGGATGCATCCTGGTGAAGCTTAGCATATAAAGTCGCTCAAGTAGAGTGCATGCATACCCGCCCAATGTTGCCAGATGGCGTGAGACCAAGACCACCAATCAACCCTGCGCACATATCGGATAAAATGTCACCGTAAAGGTTGGGCATCACCATGACGCGGTTAGAATATGGTGTAGGATTTTGTACGATCTATTTGCAAAAATTACCGCCATCCGCCACTCAGTTGCCAAGTGACGCGGCGCACCTGCAGGCAAACTCGGTCCAGTAGATCCTCATCGTATGAGATGTCCGGGAAATCCTTCGACACATGGCGGCAAGCCGACAGGAACATACCATCCGACATTTTCCTGAGAAAATCAATACATGAATTCGAGGTCTTTATGTCTTGGCTCACATGATGTTAGCCTTGTGGACCGCGGTGACCCTTTTTCTTCCGCTGGATTGCGCGTAGTGGAACGCATAACGAGCCACGCGTTCCGAGGCCTCGTAAGTGATGAGTTTAATGGATTGAACAACACCATCGACAATCTGTGATGTCCACGTAAATGGGAAGGGCTCTTGAGTGCCAAACAACGCACCTCGTGTTCGATACCCGAATATTCACCCTCTGTGTTCTCACGAATGAGAACAGTGTTCACGTCGTCGTATGGTGTCTTGAAACCCTTGATCGAGACACACGGCCGGACGTTAGCAAAAAGATTGAACGTTCTTCGGAGTGTCAAGTTCAGAGAAACATGACCCTTGCCAACTTAGTGCACTGTGTAAATTTACGTGTGCAAGTCATTACCAAGTCGGACTCACTCGGCGTTGCCAAAGGACCTCGAGTGGGCTTAGCCTCGGATAATTCTAATGCTTGTAACCGACCCACCTTTTAGAGCGACAGTGTTCTTCCTAACCGAGTTGATTGCAGCATCTGGAATGACTGTCTTACCACCTTTTAATACTGGGGCGACACTGACTTCCTCCCATTCGATGGGAACCTGCTTTCACATTGGAAACATCAGGAAGACGGACGTAATATAAACCTACGTCTGCAGCAGAATAAATAGCCTTAACCGATTCACTAATTTCCGGGCCAATACCTGGGATTGAGGTCAATATACCACTCTTGGGTAGTGTACCCAGCATCCTAACCGTCACCCGGAATCAAAGTCACCGTGTATTTTCCCTGCATGAGACTTGAGTGACACGTAAGGAACTGACGGTGTTTGTTGCTTACATGACTGCCTTTGTGTCCAGCGAAGGCACTTGTCGGAGCAGCAGACGCGAAACGCCTGTAGGACTAGAAACGACATGAGGACGGCGTTGTTGGCACCAAAAGGTTAACCTCTACCTGTGAGGATGCCTTCGAAAACCCACTGAGGGTCCTGCGGGCAAACATTTGCGAGACGGGGCAGAGGGAAAGAGTGGAGAAAATATGTTGTGAACAAAAACTTGACGTCGGCCGCACGGGTACACACGGGTTTATTCCTTCGAGATATCTGTGTTCTATTTTAGGAAAGCACTGCGTGCCAGATCCGAACCACCGAAAAGATATCTGGGTCAATATGATACACGGATGGATGCTAGTACGTACTACTCGGCTGAAGGAAAGGTATGTACTCTAGAGATTAACTACTCAATAGTCCATCCAGCTGTTGCCGATATTGCTCCATCGTCTTTTCCATCTCCTCCTCCTCAAGCTGGTCTTGCGTAGACTCGAGTGTTTCAAGTTAGCAGACAACGAAGCGAGGGTATAATATATCGGACTCACTGGTAATTCTTCCCTGACTGTCCCTACTTGCCCGAGTTTGCCGTTGGTGAGTTCGAACAATACCTTATCTACTTCCGCATCCGCCTCTTCCTCTATCTCTTCTTCTTCATCCATGTCTAGCACGTCTTCAAGCATCTCTTCCATGATACCAGCCTAAGAAGTCGGTCCAGCACCCATGATTTTGGCGGAGAAACTATCTTGCCTTTGTCATCTCCATGCTCATTTCTCGCATGGTCCGGCTAATTTGGGGAAGTTTAATGAGCGAATTTGAGAGCTTCATAATCTCGGTGGATTTCTGCAACGATCCGGTGACCTTTGACATTGCTAGGAGGTACTTTAGGAGCAGAGCCGGATCTTTGCTCACGACACTCACCGAGTTGCTGTGTCAACTGTGTCCCGATTGAACCCAAGCGTGCCTTACTAACTGACAGTCGGTCCTTCTGCTTGTTGGTTCTGACGACTTCTCGGGCAAGTATTCGCGCAGACTTGACGTCTCCCTTGGCTGCGAGCTGCTTTACTGTCTGTCGCGCCTTAGCGGTAGCCACATCAAGCTGTAATGTAGATCTTGAGCCAGCTGTTGTCGAGACGCATGGGAGCCTATGATGCTGACCTGCCTCATCTCCCTATCCAGCTGCCGACTCTCCGCACGCAGTTTACCTTGCCATGCCCTTACCTTTTCTTCCGGAGTTGGTCCGTACAGAAACCGGTTGATTGACTGCATGGACTATGGGTGTGCGCTTTACGGTGGAGCCTGAGATGGATCAGTCCAAAAAGGGAATTCGGACCATTCCATATTCGTCGAGTCACCGCCCTGAGTATGATGATTCTCAGCCGAGCCTGAGTCTGTACTTGTCTGTGGATCCAATCTTTGCACTACTATCGCTGATCGTTCGTTGACCGCGTCATCGTGGCTCATCAACGTGACATGCCAGCGCATCGACTTCAATCAATCAAGCCTAGAAGTATGGCTGCAACTCGGAGGACTCGCGATCTGTCGAATATTCCCTTGCCGGTGTCCAAGCAGGGGTTGCATTCTGCGAGATTTGTTTTTGCCCAAGATGAACTACATGACTATATGAATCAAGTCATGTTGAATGAAAGCACTCACTCCTCTGTGTGCCTGAGCCAACGCCAGACCCAGATGACCACAAAGGTCGTCCTACCCATACTTTGGTTTGGCGCCGGCTATCTTTCAAACTATGCGCAAATCATTAAAGTTATAGCGAGGGCGACTTGAACCTAAACATACATATATAACTACAGGCTAACAGAATTGCATAGGTCGCATGTATGGTGAACATGGGGTTTTTGAATGTGACAGTGCCATTCTATAAGTATAAATCTAAAACTTTTGCCTCTAGTTCAACTTGGTCAGCCTTCGGAGACTCTGGAGGCTTTGGTCCATCGTGCACCACGCCCGTCCCATCGTTAATAAACCAGCCGGGCCAGAACATAACATACACGGAAGTTGCGACAATGAGTGGAAAGGCGTCAAGACCATAGAAGAAAACTTCTGTCGTGCCGAGATACCCTTGAAAGCCTTGGGAGAGCTCGGCAACTCTGTAGCCAGATCGTACCTAAGACGCGTGTGAGGTAGTCATGATGTTGACGACTAGAGTCGACACTCACAAGAATGCCAACGCAACTGATAACCAGGGCAGCGGCCAGAGCCCGCCAATCGCGATACCATGGTTCGATCGTGTCACGTTCCCATGTAACGCGTTCTAGGACATATACCCGGTACAAGAAGCGGGTATAGATCCCAGTGAATAACGTAAAGGACACCAGTTGCAGCACCAAACCAACTAGGAAGATCTTAGGGAAAATAAATTCAGGGATGTGCAAATTATAGTGATAAACGCACACGTGAACCTCTTTGCAGCCTCGCTAGATTGCGAGAAACTGACACTCCTCCTCCGCCAGCTTGAATCAAGAATGTTGTGACATCCGAGGACACGAAAATGAGCGTTAATTTCCGTACAGGTAGTAAAACGTGATCAGCACAACATATGTGTCTCGCCAATCGGCCAAACAAGATATAGTTTGCTGCAATAAATGCACAAGGCTAATAGTGCCCGGTGAGCTACTAGGGTAAAAAATGACACAAACGGACGTACCGATAATACGATGAACAGATATTCGGCGATATATATTCCTTCAGAGTCAGGATGATAATGCAACCCGAATCGACATCCAAACCCAGCCGCATAAGCTGTTTATTGGTCAGAGCTATATCTCTGTAACGTAGAGGCACTTACTGTATCCCCCCAAAACCATCAGGAACATCCACCTCGCACCATATCGGAAAGTATAAATGGTCTGAATAAGTGCAATCACCATGACGAGCACTAGGTCATGTATAATTAGTGGGCGCTAATACATTCAGTGTTCCTCGCCTACCAAACGCAGTGGCTGTTAGAGTGTTTGACGCAATATACCTTAGTGGATTGTAGAAATCATGACTCGGGTCCAAGAATGGGTCCGCTGGCGGACCCACTGGTACGACGGTTTGGCCATCAGCAGCTAGCACCATCAGCGCAAGCACTGCAACATGGGCGAAGACAGCTCTAATAGAAGGGTAGCATCGTGCCATGGATACCATAGAGAGGCAATAGGGAATCGTACAATGCCGCTAGATCTATATACCTCGGCTCTCCAGCTTGCATGAATGCAGGTAAGCGATGATGACACCCGGATGGGCATTCTGTCAGACCCCTCACAAGCTTGTGACATTTCCTCGTCTATTTCGAGCAATTAGCGAGAGGGAGAGCAATAACAAGACCGGCACCAGAGCTTGATGAATAGTACGTACGAGAGGTAAAACGATCACAACTTAAACTTGCCTGTCATCTGTATGCCAAAAGTGTTACGAGTGGTGTTTCTGTTTGCCTCCGATAGAAGGTCGCAAGATTGATACGACATCTCCCCGATGCGTCTCCTTGGCTACTTCACGCTCTGCAACGGTGGAGATAATGATGAAACAGAAGCGTAAATTGAAGGTCCTTATCTGCCAGCGGTGTTGTCATCTCTGAAACAAAGGTCACTTGGATATATCACCCACATCCTTGGTTGATATCTTTACCTTCTGATATTTGATTCGCAAAAAGGCAATGAAACAGGTAGATGGTGACCGCATCTTCGTTCGCGTCTTCGTCTACAAGGCACTGATATGTGCTGGCCGTCAACAGATCTAGATAATGTACAGGAAAATATTATCGTGACAAGAACTGCTGTCTTGTCACCATGAGTTTGAGGATAACAAGTACCACCGACCTTTTTCGGTGAATCGAAGGGGAGACGGGTGAAGTCGAACAAATGGACTACCGAGGTTCAACTGGCTGCCTCCAGATCAAGGAATCCTCATGGTTTACGGAGAATACGGCCGTGCATCATGGCGGTTCCTCTCGACGTAGCGTGAACATGCATAGCAACACCCGAACACCCGGCATAAATGATAAGGCATAGACTCAAGGCCCGTGTTCAAGAGAGCAAAACTGGCTCGCAACTTTCAAGTTGGATCAACGTGTCGCATATGAACTTTTTCCGTTCGTGAGATAACTTACCAGACGCTTCTCCTCTTACATGGTTCGCCTTGACGAATCATCATAATGTCAGCCAACCACGCCCCGATGGTGGTGTGTCAACTTCCTTAAAGTTTCAAGTAGTGTCGTGAGTCCTAGTCAGTGTTAGTTAGATGTGATCGTGGGACGTGTGGGCTCATCACAGTCGGCTAAGCTTTAAGCGCCGACGGTCACGAGTGGATTGCTATATAACCGCTCCCATATCCCATCTCTCCACTACTCCAACATTCGGATTCGTTCAAGCAGCAACTTCACGGTTAACAACGTTGACAACTGTATCCAGGTTGCATCAAATGATATCATGTGATCGAGTCTCGCCGCATACATAGATAAACACAGAGGCCATCTAGTAGTAAATACATCTACAGAATTGCGAGTCTCCGAATCGAAGCGTGCCGGTGCCTCCTCAGACTTCTATGTTTCGCATCTACAGGGGAGTCTTGATTTGACTGACAAGATTCTCCCAGTAACCCCAGTCACCGTCGGTGGTATCGATTAGATCCGGGTCAATGGGTGGTGGGACATTGGCACTGGTTCCCACCCACCCGGTAAAGTCTGCACCGCCCGGCCCACCCCAGGAGAGGGCGGGCATGCCAGTGGGACCATCGATCGTACTATCATTGAAGGTACTGCACCAATGATCCAACAATGTTTGGGCCGTGGATTCTTCATCTCCACTTGGACTGTTTGTGCCTGCTGGTGAGTTGAGTGTTCCGTCCGTGCAGACACTCTGCTGTAGACGCTGTATGGCGCGGGATTGTACAAAGGGAGAAGCTGGGTATAAGCTAGGAGATGCAGAGCCTGGCGTGGTCGCCAGGATGGAGGAGAATGGGGATTGCGCGTAGTGCGAGGTAGCATTGGTCAGCTGAGAGTCAATTACTGCGCACGCATCCTGGTCCGCATTTTGCACCGCACTCTCCGCAATCTGAAGAGCACGGCTCTTCAGAAATTCAATGATTTTGAGCTCCCGACGAGTAGTCTCGTCCATCTCGCGCACGCCTTCGTGCTCCTTGAGGAAATCGTCCAAAATAGTGTGCATCATGTCCGCGTCCTTCCCACCTGGGTGTAGAACGAGATAAATACCACTGATCATCGCTGTCTGAAACTCCCTGTACGCGTTATGGAGAGCTGCGCGCGCCTCCTTAGGCATTTTCTCACGAAAAGCCTTGCGAACCTCAAAGTCCTTGATAGCGGACTCGAAGCATGCAACTCGTGATCGTAAGTAACGGTCACTGCTTAGCTTACGAAGCACATATGGCCGATGTAAGCTAACTCTCACGAAGAGAATCTCCGTGGTGAGTAAAAACCGGTGGACCGGCAGGAATTGCATGCTCTCGTCAAGGGAGGTGTCTGGCTCCAGAGCGAAATGGGGTGGTAAGCCTGAAACAAACCTAAGAAGGTCGTCGTCGAGGGTAAGGACGTCGGAGTAGTGGCTAGGGGTGCGAACTTTCTGGAAGTGATGAACCATTCGACCGATGATCGATGCCAGTTGATGGCGGAGGATGACAAAAGTCATAGCAGTGGGGCTTGAGAGAGGGGGCGGGTTGCGAACGCTAGTAGAGGAGAAATCATCGACGACGTTGAGAGGAGGTAAGGTGCATGTATAATCATCTTGAATTGCATTGGGTCGGCCAAGCACGAGCGCATAAGAACGATCGGCATGATACAGATATGACCTGTGAATTCGTGAACCCACGCAGCTGGGATGTATGAAGGGACCTAACCAAATGCGTCGACGGTTCTCGACCTGGGCCGGATCTAGTCCCTGTAAAATGTCAGTAATTAAATACGTAACATGGGAAATTGGACCGACCCTGGGGGCTGCGTCTCGGTGTAAGCCGAGGGCTTGTGCAGTTCGCACAGCTGCACCAAGCTGGCTCCAACATTCCGTGATTCGACGATCAAACGTCAAAAACCGAGCGCTCTGAGAATAAGTTGAAACAGACTTGAAACAGCTTAGAGTCAGTCGCTCACCAGTAGGCGAGTCAGAACAACGTCTAGCGAATCAGGCTGAATTGCAGCCGCGACAAGAAGCGATCGCCGTGCTCCTCAGGATGTCAGTCAGGTAAATTGATGTGGGCAGTGGAACGTACATGACCAATAGTACCTGAGTGAGGTAACCCTTCTCGTGCGCAAGTCACCAGCGAGATACTCGGGCGCAAGTCGCACAGAAATGGCGAGGACGATGAATAGAAGAGGTAAAAACCGTGCATCATTGGTGGTGGCTCCGACTCCGTTAGAACAGAGAGAAGAGTACGCAACACGAAAGTCTTTTTCGCATATGGGGTACCTTGTCCAGTTTCTGCGGGAAAATTATTCCGAATTTCAACTGATGGACTCTGCGCTGGATCGTGCTTACATGGACGTGAAGTAATGATCAATGAGCACATCGGAGAATCGTTGGGGAGGAAGTTCTTGAAGTAGTTCGGATATTTTATGTGGAGATGCTCCACATTCTTGCACCAGGCTTTTCAGGTTATCAGCAGCAGACGGTTCAGAATCTTGCCGTACAGATTCTATCAGAGCAGGGCTCGCAAGAGCCGTCTTGGCGTCCGAAATGTGAATACCATTTTGGGCTGAGATGGCGTTATGGGCAGCACTAAGGTGAGTAGTGTCCCAATGTTCTTGATGAGAACTGGCAACTACGACATTTGCCAGCTAACAGAATACAATGTTGTCAGATTCAAGATAAACAAAACCATCGAAATATTCACTTGCTCCAATACGGAGGCTGGGGCAACACTTCCCGATGCACTGTTGCCGAACCACTTCCCACTCTGGAAAGTACCTCCGCTAGGATCCTGATCGTCGGCGATAGAGCGACTATCTTCGTCGAGGCCCTCGGAATCAACACGATTGTGTCTATCTGACTGAGGGGTTGACGAAGATGGAGGACTATGAGCATATTGAGGTAGAGCAAGCTCAATAATATGCTCAAGCCTTGCAAGTCGTACACTGAGATCCTGATCTGTTTTTCCCGGCGTATACGCCTTACAAAGCTCGGGTACCTTCCGAGCGATACACTACAGTTATGCATTAGTGATGTTGCCCCACCAATATTCAAGAGATCATACATGGGAACAAGGAATCTGACGATCGCACTGGAAAAACACAATAAGCACGCCTTCTGGTGAATAAGAAGTAACAGTGCATTACCTTCTGCTTCCGTCGATGGCACTCTCCGCATGAGAAGCTGAACAATGGTTGAAGAACCGTTTGTTATTAAGAGAAAACCGAGACATACCTAACTCTGGTGCGAGTTTTTTTCGCCTGAGGGTTGGACGAGTCGTCCTCCTCAGTTTTTCGCCTCTTCAAGGGATTATGTTCAGACCCCAGGCCTGAAAGGGCACCTTTTGCCATTTGTCCACTGGCGCCTTCGTGGATCAGTGTGAAGATACATGAGCCGGGAAATGTGGCGGACAATCTTTCGGATCACGTGCCGACCACTTTGTCACTTATGTAAAAGGTGCTCCACCTGGTGAGTCAACGCAGTTGACCTTTTCCAGTATGTCCGGCCCCGAGCCGGAGTGGAAAAAAACGAAATTGTCCCTCGAGCGACCCTACAAGGATGACAGCGGCGCACGTATTCCCGTCCTGCTTGATATTACCCCGCAAGGCGAGCAGATCGTTGAGCCGTATGGATTCTGCTTTATCCCACGGCCGCACACGAGGCTGACCCTGGAATAGAGTTGAAAACCCCACCACAGTCCTCGGAGAGAACCTTCGAAGAATATTTGTTGAGCGAGGCTTCGATTTCTTTGAGCGTCAGGATCAGCTACCCACAGCTGGAGATGCGCTTGTCCCACCACCACGAGAGAGTTCTCCAGTCTCAGAGGATGGCGAAAACACATCAGATAACGCGAAGTTGACCATGACACCTGAACAGCTGTTCAAGATGCGAATGGAGATTTCTCCGCAGCTCCTGTAGGTACAGTTGACGAGCTTTAGTGTCTGGTAGTTCACGCAAAGAGTCTCAGCATTGCTCTGGGGGAAATGACACAAGCCAGGGATCTTCTGTCCTTCCTTTTGTCATCTACGGCTCCCAACCAACCAACCCCTGTGCCCTCCTTACCTTCCACTTCGCTAACTACTAGTACGGTGTCGAAACCGCCTGCCATCAGTTCTGTTGAGGCATTCAACGCGCAGCTGACCATCGGCGGCAAGGATGAGGCGCTCAGAAAAGCTGCAGATCTCTTCAAGCAAGCCGCATCCAGGCTAGAAAGAAGCCGCCTACATAGCGAAAAGTACTGGGTAGATGCACTTAAAATCAGAAAGGCAAATTGGAGCCTTGTCCCTGCCCCGTTGCCCGCTTGGGCACCCTCAGGGAAAGGCGCAGATAGAACGTCCAAGGACTTCTTGATATCTTTTGGTCTGGAGGAATGTAGGTGCACCGTCAACACTGGATGTACCTAGCTGTTTCTGACACGGTTCTATAGCCCCAAAGCATTTCCGGAGGAAAGCTGTGGCTCAAATGTCTACGCACGAGACGGAAGTGAATACGCTTATCTTTCCGCATCGGCAATCAACCCGTCTGCGAATCTCACTGTCTATCACGGATTCGACTGGCCAAACTCACATAGCTCACAATTCCGTCGAATTTCCCGAAGACCCGTCACTGGAAACGTCTCTTACGGTCGTCCAAAGAGAAATCGTGGATGAAGAAATATTTACCGTTCTCATTAGAGAAGCAAGCGGTCTTCCTACCTCGTCAGCACGGGTTGCCGAACGGATAATTATAATAGAAGTCGACCACGGTACTGAACTGCGCTTTGAGATGGTGCGTTTTAGATGGCCACAGATCACCTTGATTTATCGCGAAGAATAGGTGGATATTGACGTCAACTCCCGCGAAACGCCCTGCGGATCCAAAACACTCGCGGCAACTTGCGATTTGATACATGCCACGTTGCAAGCTCTTCTGTTAGCCATGCACGCCGGTGACAAGTCAAAGCGTGTGTCAGCTTCGGGCCCCGAAAGGCAACCCTCGGTAGCTCAACCGCAATCCACTTCTGAGCTCCTTCAACCCGTCATCGATTTATTGCAGTACCAACAGTTTTGCATCAGGATCAAGGCCGAACTTGATAAAATGGTTGCCGCGCTGGTACATGCTGGGGTGCCGTGCACGCTTAGGTTCGATCCTATCGGGGAGACCGGTTCAAGCTTGCAACGTCGACTGACAGGGGAAACCGTTTCAAAGAAAGTTGGGGGTGAAGCCCTTTTGCGCTTCGACGAGAGGTTGACCATCTTCTTTCCTCGCGAATGCGTTGCTTAACGATCTATGACCAGACAAACGCTGCGCTTAACCTTCGTATCGCCGTCCTCTTTGATCGCGCATCTGCCGCAAGCAACATTACCCATTACGTCCGTTCCTCAGCTCAGTCAACTTCTCTCGGACGAAGTTGAGAAGTGCTTGCTCGCTAAGCTTTGTGAGTCTGGCAGCCAATATAGCGAGCGTTTCGGAGGGACTTGGTTCGTGGATATGGTCAGCGGTAAGACAATCGGTAGATGGGAAGGGTGTATCGTGTCAGTGGTCTCAAACCCACATTGCAACTTACAATGTACTAACTAAATATCTCAGAAATTTCAGCGTGTCATTCGCTGACGACTTTGGCGTATGCGCCTCAGCCTACCGAGTAGGCAGGGGAGCATCGAACCAGATGTCGCAGTCAGATACCTACTCTCCTGACCAGCTCATGTCGTTGATATCCTGGCAGCTTAGAATCTTGGAGAAAATAGTGGCAGTATCATAATGTAATTCAAGTTCGACCACATACATCGGTGCAAAGAGACATACAAATAGCCTGATGGTCGTTTTGAAGCATGTATGCAGGTAGAGGAACTAACGAGATCAGGTGAACATCCACTACTCTTCGTCCTCGTCCTCGTCCTCTTCGGCAGCCTCCCCACCAGATGCCTTGAAAGCCTCGATCTTGGCCTCGATAGCGGCTTTACGTTGCTCGTAAGTTAATTTCACTTTCTTGTACTTGAGTGACTCTGCTTTCCAATCCTTTGTTTTCTCAGTGGGCTTGAATGTTGGGTCCTCTCGAATAGCAGCATACGCATTGGTATAGATTTCTTCCATGTCTTCGGATCCGACACCATCTGCGAGATACGAGGCAAACTGTTTCTTGAAACTGGTGAATTTTAAAGCGTGAGTACGTGCATAATCCCGGGGAGTAGCACTTGCCGTTCGTCATCCTCCTCCTCTAGCGATTCCATGTATTCTGCAACGTGACCACCGTGGATATATTTTTTCAGCACCTCAGCGTCAAGCTGTTTGCTCTCGGCGTCGTAGCCGGGGAAACGCCTCTCGGAATGTGGGATGAAGATGCCACCGTCACTTGCACCCTTCATTGCTCCGAATACACGGTGGCCTGTGGAAGTGCGCTTCAAGCCAACATCAAGATAGCACTTGAAAGGACGAGGAGCATCTTCATCGCCGAGGGCTTCCGTTAATTTTAATGTACCATCGGGTTCGGTGACGCCTTCATATTTATCCGCAAGACCAAGCTTAGTCAACGCACGGCGAGCACAGAGCAGACCTGTCGCATATGCTGCAAACTGTCAGAAGGGTTGTCACCAATCTTGCCAGCGATCTTACCTGCGGTCCAGTTTGTCAGGCCATGGTTGATGCCGTATCTCGGGAGCTCTTTCGAGTGAGCGGCGGTCAGGACAAAGTCACCCTGCAGACGTGCATATACGATTTGGACGATGATGTCTTTGTTGGTGAAACGAACGACCAGGCGGTACTTGGGAGCATTGCTAGAATACGTGAGATAAATGGGCAAGACGAGGAAACGAACGCGTACTATTTGTTCTTGGCTTGCGTGACGAGTCGTTTGCGAGCGTAGTCTGTGGAGGGGTCACGATTCGGAGGTGGATGGTACGAACGGCAACTGACAGTCGGTTTTGCCCTCCCTGCGGCGACGATACTTAACCTGGTAACGAGAAAAGTAGGCGTCTGACTTGACCTTTTTGACGAACGGCATCTGGAGCGGATGGATCAGCGAACCAGGTCGTCATCACAGAGCACCGTCGACCATCCATCCCGCAAATCGCGAGATGGGAGCCAAATTGTCATCCAGAGCTCTTGGTGGCAGAGCAGGGCCATGGAACGAGATCGGGCAGGCGGCTTACCTCGAAGTAACTTGGGGAACGCCTGCAACAGCGAGCAGCCACCCAATCTCGTGTATCCTATGGGTCAACTTTGTTTGATCCTGTTGATTCGCATTATTTCACTGTTTATTACGTAATTACCAAGTCCGCCTCTCTAACCTGTGCTTCGTTGTCGCCCTCGCCGATGGACCAGTCGAACGGCTACTACTCGCAATACGGCCAACAACAGTCGGCCTACGATGTCAATCCTTACCACCAGCCCTACAGTGGTCCGATGTATCCCATCCCAGGGTCTTCCTCTGCGCACAGTGCCCCAGTGCCTGCAAACGCTTACGAGTACGACGTCGGCATCCTCGCCCAACAGAGCGTCTATGTACCGGGTGCAATGATCGATAAACGCGGAGGGGCCGGCGGTAAGCTAGCGAAAGGAGGGAAGAGGACGACCGTCCTCCGTAAGGGAGGTGGCAAGGTGTGGGAGGACCAGACTCTCCTTGAATGGAACCCATGTGAGTCCTATCTCTGTCTTTCTGGTCTCTTTCTGATAGCGTATCAGCCTGGTTTCGATTGTTCGTCGGAGACCTAAGTAATGATGTATCTGACGATGTTCTGGCAAATGCTTTCAATAAATACCCCTCATTCCAGAAGGCCCGTGTCATCCGAGATAGACTGAGTCAAAAGGTGAAATACGTTTACTGTATCATGTCAAAACTGATCGCTGATGCGGTTTCCCCAAGGCCAAGTACGGATTCGTCGCATTTTCGGACCCGGAGGATTTCCTGAAAGCATGGAAAGAGATGGATGGTAAGTCCATTCCATCTTCCCTCGATTTATTCGGCTCAGGTAGCAAATAGGCAAGTATGTTGGTAACCGTCCGATCAAACTTAAGAAGGCGGATGACTCGGCCATCAGACCTGTAGAAATCGGACACAGGAAAGCGAAACAATTGGAGAGAGACTTGAAGAAGAACCGACACAAGCCGTATTGATACTAGGCAATTTTACAATGTTCTGGGTGGGTACCTCATCAGTACGTTGGACTATCAGATCCTCGAGCTACGCTCACACTACACGTCATTACAATGCCTTGTCGCGGAAATGTGGGCGAGGTTCAACACCTTCCTGGGAGGTTTATGATCCACCTTTAGAGGTTGTTTGTATCCTAACCGTAGCACCCTTGCTAGATGTGGTGTAATAAACTGTTTCTCTGTACCCCTAGTAATTGTCAATGACCTAATCAACCAATGCAGTAGTTTAGTACGGCTAATACACAACGCCCTTGGGCTCAACGGCTATACACTATCCACCCCACCCCACGCTTTCATTATTGTATCGCAACATGGACATCGACAAGCTGTTCAAGGTCAGTATCTTGGTATATCCGTCTGCTACACTCGTCGAGCCATATATCAGGTCCCCAAGCTCCCCGCGGGCTCAAAGCGTAAGCTACCAGACAACCCAACCCCGGAAATGCTCAAGAAAATGAGGTTGGACGAGCCCACCACCAGTTCCCATACGTTTCCCGAACCGAACATACAGGACGAGCCTCCCCGGCGCGACAGTTCGAGGTCGAGACGCGCCACGGTGGAGGACGCGCCCGAGGACGAGGTTGATACGTCGTTCGCACCCGGTGGGGATGCGGATTATTACGTCGAAGAGGACGAGGAAGGCCGGTTCTATGGTGGTGGCCTCACGAGCGAGCAAAAGGACATCTTGAGTGTCTTTGAAAAGGCGGAGAGGGCAGGGGTCACGAACGATGTGCGTCCTCGCGCGTCGAAAATTGTATGATGATAGTGACCAGTCGTTGTTCCAGCCAGAAGAGGTTACGATCACCAGCATCCGAAGGACGCTTCTGCGGTTGGAGCGTGCTGTGAACAAGAATCAAGACCAGCGGTCCAAGTATCCGGATGACCCCTCCAAGTACGCATCGTTCGCAGCGTCATTGGATAGAACTGGACCTCTCGCACAGATTCATCGATTCTGAAGCGGACCTGGACACTTCCATCAAATCTTTGTTACCCCTTGCACAATCCCCCGCTTTGGCATATCCTGAAATGGTCCGCTCTGGGATTGTGTCTATGTTGGTTGGATTGCTCAGTCATGAGAACGTTGACATAGTCATCGATGCAGTCGAGGTGTTCCACGAACTGACCGACGAAGATGTTGGCAATGAGGGAGACGAGTCTGAACAAGAAGAGAACCAAGGCGCTCTTAAAATGCTCGTTGAAGCCCTGGTGAGTAGAGTTGCCCCCAGGGCTCCGTATAATAACGTGAGATATCAGGTAGAACACTCCGTACCAGAGCTACTCGTGGACAACTTGTCTCGACTCAAGGAAGAGGAAGAGTCGGATAGGCAGGGTGTATTCCATATTTTGGGTGAGTCTCATGCATTCAATGGAACAAGGTATCGAGAGCCAAAGTACAGGTGTCTTTGAGAACGTACTTGGCTTCAACCCCGACCTATCTGTGCAATTCGTCTCCAAGACCAAGATTATGGATTGGCTCCTCGAACGTATCCAATCAAAGACCCATGACGAGAATCGCAGTTATGCTGCAGAACTACTTCCTATTCTCCTCCAAGACAGCGTTCCAAATCGGCAAGTGCTCGGAAAGAAGGATGGTGTTGAGGTCATCCTAAAGGTTCTTTCAGTAAGCGACAGTTGGATTGTGGATGCACATCCAAGTCTCATCCAGCAACTAGCAATTCCGGTATCGAGAGCCCGCGGACGCAGACGAAACAGAATTTATGGAGAATCTGTTTGATGCCCTGTGCTCAGCGTTGGCAGAACCCGAGATCAAGTCACTCTTCCTGGCTAGCGAAGGGGTGGATCTTATGGTGTTGATGATGAAGTCGGTGATGTGATAGTTGTACGTTGGTCTTTTACTGACTGCCATACCATACAGAGAGAAGCTTCAGTCAAGGTCTCGATCGATAAAAACGCTAGATTATGCAATGTCGGGACCGACTGGTTCTGATTTATGTTCCAACTTCGTCGAAGCTTTGGGACTTAAAACACTGTTTGCAGCGTTGATGGGCAAGGTTTGCTCGAACTGTGTGATGCTGGTGTGTCACTTACGCAGACCGATATAGACTTCCAAGAAGCAGAAGGTGACGACACCAGCGTCAGAGGATACTTCCCATGTTCTTGGGATAATATCGTCTTTGCTTTTGAACCTCCCTTCCGACTCGACCGACCGAGTGCGCTTGCTGACTAAATTCGTGGAGAGTGACTACGCAAAAGTGGACAAGCTTTTGGAAATCCGAGAAAACGCAGGAAACCGTCTGAAATCTATCGACGTCGAGATCGAGGCGGAGAAAAAGGTGCGTCTGGCTTGCGCTTCGAAAACGGTGGACTCAAACGCGCCTACACGTAGGAAATACTCGCCGAAGATGGCATGCTTGATCCCGAAGACGAGGATCTATTTTACCTGCGTCGTTTGGATGGCGGACTGTTTACACTCCAAACCGTGGACTACATCCTGGCTTGGATTGCCATGGAAGACGATGGTGTAAGCCCTTAGACCATCCCCACGTGCGGGCTCCTTTCTTAATTCTTTTTTCTAGGTTCGCACCCACATTAGTCAGATGCTGGAGAGGAAAAACTTGTCAATCAAAAACGTCATCGAAACACTAAGAACTTACCACGACAACATCGACATAGATGACTCCGCCGGAAACCAAGATAGTGATAAAATTCAAGATGGAATGATGCAAAGGACGATCCTCGAGAATCTGATCGCTTACCTTGAAGGGTGCTCGTGAAAGATTCCTCACTGAGCATGAATAGTTGTTTGTGCAATCGAGTTACTCATTTTGTGGTACAGCTGTTGTGGACACCAGGGTAGCAGAGGAAAACAGCATTTCTAGTGTACCCCTCGTTTTCATCAACTCTTTCTGGAAGCGAATCTCTGCGAGGACTTTCTTCCGCAGGCGAAGGAATAGTGAGTCGATGAGTGGGGATTGTCCCAGGACAGGTGTATACATATCTTGTGCAACGCATTATTCTTTCGGTCACGATAGGCAAGAGGAAACTCACCGATGAGCAGTGTTGAGGTGTCACAAACCATCTCACCGAAGCGGGGATCTGTAACATGCTTGAGGAGCAAACGAAGCACAGGCTCCAATAGGACGTCATCTCGACCAGCGAGAGCGCTGCGAAGGCCATCACGGTGGATGAGTTCTTGTATCAACGCGAACGTCGTTATCGGTGGGACGTTCTTGGGAAGAATGAGTCACTCGAAAGGGTGCAACGATCAGAGATATACCCTTCGTAGGACAGCGTCGAGAGCGGCCGAGTATTGGAATGACTTGAGAAAGCGATCGTACTCCCGCAGGCGTGGAGCTCGTCTGCTCTCCACTCTCAGTTCGTCAAGGTCTCCCTGTACAGCTGAGCGAGCTTTTGTTTTGACACGACCTTGGCCGACCGATGAAAGAGCGCCTCCAAGGAAGGTTTCATAGGTTCCAGGCGTCAGAACGCCAGCCGAGTCTATCCCGTTCTTGGACGCCTTTTGCTGCCGTTGACGAACAGAGAGGGTACCATCTGACATCCCAGCAGCGATATGAGTCGAGTCTGGCTGCAAGGGAAATGAGCCAAAGCGAAGCTGGGAGGAAGGGCACCTACCGAGATAGCGAGAGAGAGCACGGGCGCGGGATAGCGCATCGTGTGTACGACCTTGTAAGAAGCGATGTCGTATACTTTGACCATCTGATCGAGGCTCCCGGTGAGCAGACGAGCCACGTTGGCATCAAAGGCGAGGGACGTGATGGTCTTTTGGTGATTGGACAGGGCACGAATGCAGCGACCGCCGGCGTTCAGATCCCACATGCGCAGGATCGGGCCGGCGGCGGACAATGCGATGGTGCCGGAGGGGAGTACGAGGACCTGTTCGACGGGGGAGGCGCCGGGCGAGGTACCGCCCATGACCATTTCGGACTGGCCAGTACGCGAATCGAAGAGCCTCATCGTCGCGTCATACGAGCCGGTGAGAACGAGATGGGGGTTCGATGGGGATACCTGGCCGGAGCGGACATAGTCCGAGTGGGCGTCGAATGTGACGATCTCGGACTGGGATGGGATGTCCCAAAGCTTGACGGTCGTGTCGTCGGAGCAGGAGAGGACGTGGGTGGGGGAGAGGGGAGAGAACTTGGTGACGTGGACGGGCTGCTTGTGGGAATCAAAGGTGCGGAGGATGGCACGAGAGCTGACGTCGAACACCTGGGGCGGATGAGCAGGAAAAGAAGGGAGGAGAGAGCACGGACCTGCACGAGGCCGGTGTCGTCGCCGGCGACGAGGAGTTTGCCGTCGTGGCGGAGATGTCCGCTGCGCGCGACGTCCTTGAACCTGGACACGGTCTTGACGACCTTTTGGGTGCGCGGTGCGTAGATCTGTACGCGGGTGGCGGCGGTGACCGCGTACCGGTGTGGCTTCGCGGCGGCAAAGTGGACGGCGGTGACGGGGGCATACTCCTTGACGAAGACGGGGCGCTTGAACTGGCGCCAGTAGCGCGACTCGGGACTGTGGCGGGTCCCCTGCGGACGGGGCGGTCTCTGCACGACCACCGCCTGGTAGTCCATGCCAGAGCCGGGGCGGACCCGCGAGACTCCAGGGGTGCGGGACCCCGGGGAGCCAGATAAGATGATCGATGCACTGGTTCGGCGTCATTTTCCTCCTCATCCACCATGTTGCTCTACACGGACGTGCTGACCGGCGACGAGATCATCTCGGATGCCTTCAAAATGTGCGTCTTCTTTCCCGCGTCGTCCGCGCACCTGATCCCTTCCCAGCAAGGAGGTCGATGACATCGTTCTCGAAGTGGACTGCATAGACATCCTCATCAAAAAAGGCATGGATATCGACATCGGCGCGTACGTTCCCTTGCTTTTCCATTTTTTGCTCACGTCCGTTCAGGGGCGAACCCCTCCGCTGAGGAACAGGAGGAGGGCGTCGAGGACGGTGTCGAGCGGGTGAACAACGTAGCACACTCGTTCCGCTTGCAGAAAACCACGTTCGACAAGAAATCTTATCTCACTTATCTCAAAGTACGCCTTCCGGTCCTTCTTCTCACCTCATCGTCATTGCCCCCTAGGGTTATATGAAAGAGGTCAAGGCCCACTTGACAAAGGAGAAACCGGAGAGGGTCGCGGCGTTCGAAGCCGGGGCCGCCGCATATGCTAAAAAGATAGTCGGCAAATTCAAAGATTACGAATTTGTTGGTCTCTTCGCCTCCTGCCGCTCCTATTCTGAAAGATCTACAGTATACTGGCGAGAGCATGAACCCTGACGGCATGGTTGCCCTGCTCAATTATCGCGTGAGTCCCTCGTTCTTCGTTTAATCAGTGCTAATATCCATCTCTTCCTCAGGAGGACGGTTCAACTCGTGAGTCTTGAACTACATTCCGTTCGGTCATCTCATTCCCTTTCCAGCATACTTCACCTTGTGGAAGGATGGCCTCAAGGAGGTCAAACTTTAGTGTTCCTCCCAGATTTTTGGGTTTCATCCTCGGACAGTGTAGATTCGCAGAACAGAATCACATATGAGAACCAAGATAGACAGCCGTGTTTTGATCGCGTAATCTACCACTGTCGTGTATCACAGCTCGTCATGCGCATCCTTGGGAGTCTCAAATACGGTCTGAGCATCTACGGGCGTGTCCGCAACCGTCTCCAGCTTCAACTCGTTCTTTGCATGTTCTTCCACGAAAGCTATCAGGTTCTCCAGCGCGCGATCGCCATCGTAGTCGATGAATTCACGCGAACCAGCGGGTTTGAACTTGAGCGTAGGGAACCCTCCAATACGGAAAGGAACTGATTCTGGAAGGTCGTTTTCCTGGGCTTCAAGCTTCGCGCTAAAGAAACATGAGCAAAGACGAGCACCCAATTTCGTGCGCTCTCACATGACGATCTTATCCTTCGCGCTGGCAAAGTGGTCACCAAGAGAGTCCCAGGTAGGCTTCAAACGCTTGCAGTGACCACACCTGGTAGGACAACAGTAAGGACCTGTTATCCTGGAAGCTGAAAACGACGAACCATGTAGCATAGAACTCGATAAAGACATCTTTCGAGTCATCGAAGACGACTTCTTCAAACTGTTGACCAACGAGGGTGAACACGCTCTCGTCCTGAGTTTCGGGGATTGGCTGGCTCTTCAGTTTGGGGACGAGTTTGCCGCCGACGTAGTCAGTAACCATGGCCGAAATTGCCTTGGGCTCGACAGCTTTGTCCTGGTCATAAGGATACTTGAGCTGTTTCTCGAGGTCCTGGATGACGAAGCTGGGCCACTTGGGCTCGGCAAGGTTGAGAGCCTTGGCGTGGTCGCCGAACTTGGTCGCGTCAATCCAGACAAAGTTAACCTTGCCGCGGTACTCGGATGCGACGGGCTTCAACGACTCGATGTAATCCTGGTTCTTCTCATCTTCGGGGTCGACGAAAAGGTAAGCCAAGGGCTTCGCGCTGACGGCATAAACGGCATATGTGTCACCGTTGAGTTCACCAAGTATCGGAATGGAGAGCTCTTGAATCCAGTCCTCAAAGTCCTTGACAGTGGCAGCCGAGACGGGGTGAGGATATTCCGTCTTGTGCTCGTCAAACTGACGGTACACGACGACGGCTGGGGGTGTTACGCCTGCAGCAGCAATGGCCTCGGCGTCAGTGGATAGACCGAAAAGGTAGTTGTCGCGCTGCTTTTGGGCAAGCGCGCCGAACTCTGCTCCAGATGCATCCGATTCGGAGGCAAGGTAAGCAACAGCGACAATCTTGTCAGAGTTTTGGAAGTCGGTAAGGTTGGCCGCGGTGACCTGGGAGACTGCGGGCAACGATTGCCTTAGGACGGACGTCAGTCATGACACCTATTGCGAACAGACGCGAGTGGTACGAACTTGATCATATAGCTCACGATGCCGTCCGCCTTACGCGGGCCGTTGTACTCGGTGGCCTCCCCCTTACGGAAGACTTTGAGAGTCCTAGTGATGCGAGTAAATGACAATGTCACGAAGCCACCAAGAAAGCAGTCACTGACGGGTAGCCCTGTACACCTTGGGTCTGGCACAGTTCAGCTTGGTCGACACAGTCCACCTTGGCGAGCTTGATGTCGTTCTCCTTCAAGGTCGTGGCGGCCTCTTCGTAGTGTGGGGCCAACGCCTTGCAGTGTCCGCACCTGCATACGTCTGGTCAGTCCCACCGGAGAGTGCTGGGTTGTCAAACCCACCATGGAGCAAAGAACTCGACAAGGATTAATGGCTCCGGGTTGACAGTGGACTCGAACGTCTCCTCGGTGATGTTGATAACATCCGAGGGCTTCTCGGGCTCCGTGTCTGCAACGACAAGAGACGCGAGGGCGACAGCAGAAGCTGCCGAGACAACCGACGAGAAACGCATCGTTGGGGGAGAAAGGATAGAGTGGAAGAAAGAGTGACACTGCTTTTTATGAGCGTTCCGAGACGCGCATACGTGTCACTCTTTCATCGCTTCGACACAAACACCGAGCGCCGTAATCCACCCATTTGGACTAGTATAGATTACTCCATCATGTAAGTAGGTAGACGAACTGTCAAAAGGTCTAGAGCACCCTTGTCCAATTAGATACTCGAGAGATCAAAGTCGGAACCGCGATCGCGACCTCCACCGTAACGCTTTACCTCAGGAGTGAACGTGCGTGGGGGAGGGAACTCTCCTGATGTGGGGAATCTGTGAGACCCGGCCTCCGGAGGTGGTGAAGGAACTAAGGTTCATACGTTAGCCATACACCTCGCGAGAAATGTAGATGGGCTCACTCCTTCGAGTCGGTGCGGCCGGTCTCGTACCGTTCGCCTGGCGGTTCGGCAATGTTGTAGACAGTCGAGATGACGCTTCAGACGAAGAAGGGCCAGAAACGACCCGTGATCTCTGAGGCGGTGGCGCCAAACCCGTTCGCGCAGGTGGCAGAGGTGGGGGGGCAGGAGAGTCTGCATCGGAAAATGCCCTCCCGTGAGAGGGAAGAGCAGGCGGTCCATCCGCAACGAGTGCCTTGCGAGCCGGAGGTGGCGGAGGTGCCATTCTGGACGGCATGGAACCAGCAACGGACGAGGGTCTGGCAGGGGGAGGAGGAGGGGCTTTCCGGGCTGGAGCGACAGGGTTGGAATTGGTGAAGCGAGCGGGAGGAGACGGGGCAGCCCGCATGGGGACGGACGGTGAGTTGGCAGGCGATGAACTACGCACAACAGACGGTGGAGGGCGGGCAGGCGGCGGAGGCTGGGTCTGCAATGAGCCTGGTGGTGAGACAGCGCGAGGCGGGGGCGGGGGCCGACGAGGGGGTGCAGGTGCAGTCGTTGGAGGAGAAGGAGTGCCGCGAGCTGGTGCTGGCGGAGCTCGCGCTGGGATAGCAGGTGCACGGGAAGGCAGGGCCGGCGCTGGTCTGCTTGGTGGTGCATAGGCGGGAGGGGGAGGTGGCGCCGGTGTCGATGGCTTCGGAGGGGTCCCCCTGGAAGGTGGAGGCGGAGCAGGAGGAGGGGCGGCGCGACCCGGCACTGCTGGTGGCCTACCAAGCGTCGGGGCCTTGGCTGAGTATTCCGTGAGGCCAGACGGAATGGCGATAAGGGCAGATCAAACCTAGGTTTCCCTGCCCCGCAGGCTTCAGTTTGGGTACCCCGCCGGCGAATAGACTACCTAACTGCGGGGGTCCACCTCCAGATGGAATGACTGACGCGGACGACGGGGCTCGTGGACCAGCACCGGCACCGACGCCGCCGCCAGACTTGGAATCGACCGCAGGTGCGCTGCGATCGTTCGTTTCCGCCTTTCGCAGCTTCTTTCCGGCTTGGATTTGCTTCAGGAGCTCGCTTGAGGCCATTTCAGAGAGGAGCAGCGATCACGACAGGGAGTTGCCGCATTTCCATACGAACTTTCATGCGGAGCTTGAACTTGGGAGGCGTTCTTGCAGAGACTTCCAACTGGCGCTGGACTGATCGTGAGCGTGCACGCTGGGAACTAGCTGACGAGGACTGGCAAGATTTCGCGACCAACTTGTCTTCGACGTTGCGAACCTTCCTGGGCATTCAGCTAATGACAAGTATTACGTTCGTCACGCGTCTAACCACTCCTTTGACTCTCCTGTCGTCAACCTTGACTTCGGCAACCGGTCTGTTCGTCTCTATGGAACCTCTGTGCAGTGGCAGTTGTCATTCAAATCTAAATGATGGGTTCCTAGAAGGGTTTCTGGTGATACACAAGACCATCGAGAGAATCCGAGAGCTACTTCAGCAGGGACACGATGGACCACCTCCAGAAGAGAAGGTCAAAGGCAAGCAGAGAATGATAATATCCCGTTCACCGATCATCGAGGAAATGGTCGTCTGCTGGATTTCGCTCTGCGATCATGATTTTCAGGATCCCATTTCTCGAATAAATTATTTATCGTCTGCTTTTCTGCACCTTTCCACACACTTGGCCAATTCTCACCGGAAAAATAGCGCATTATCTCATTCATGGTGGTACACAGCGCAGATGTGCGTGGAAAGTTTGGTAGCGAGAGTCGTGTCACGTCCTTTAACCTGCCGCGTGACCTGCATTGGTCACGTGTATTTCACGTGCATTTTGGTCCAAACATGATCCAAACAAGCTTTCAGGGTCAATTGGTGGTTAGCCCTCGAAGCTTTGCCCACCACCTCCATCATGGACAACATACCGCAGCTCGGTACAGCTGCGGACTTGGAACACCGTGCCGCTCGCATTGCCGACCCTGGTATAGGTGAGTATAATTCTCCTTGATATCCTACTTCTGATCGTTCTCGTTCAGATCTCAAAACCAAGCACACGGTGGCATGCGAGCTCAGAGAAATGATCGACACAGTGAGGGACACGGACTCCGCGCGTGTATTCCCACAGATGATCCCGGTTCTCCTTGAAATCCTTCGCTCCGGCGAACCTGCATCTCACAAGGACGCGCTCGAATACCAGTTTCGGCGCGTCCTTCTAGAGGTCCTCCATCGTATCCCGTATAACGACTCAGTGCGACCTCTTGCTCTCTCTCTTCTTAGCGGTATGCTCCATACTCTCCGGAACGATAACGAAGAGAATGGTGTTACTTCTTGCAAGATCATCATCGACTTGCTTCGCTCTTTCAGGGCCCTTACAGAGGAACTTGTCTCTGAATTCATGTCCATCCTTCAAGATGTCTTTCGCAACATTGGCAGCCTCGTACAGGAGACGCTCACCGAAGACTCTGCCATTCTAGATCCAAATATCGTGATGCCCAGCATTCGTAGCTTCAAAGTATTAGCGGAGATGGGTATGGTTGTCGTCACATTCTCTCAAAGCCACCGGTCGATGGTGTCAACCCTCATCCAAACAACGCTGGGCCTCAACTTTGAAGTTCTCGCTCTCGAGTCCCCTGCTCAACACAAGGCACGCGAAGATTACGAAGCAATGGGCTTGTACTGGGCTGGTATGGCTCCAACTATCAAGAACCCACAAGCATATGCCGACTTCATCACGGCGCAAATCAAGGTCGGTATACAAATGACTACTTGGCACTCTTCTCACATCTATCTCAGATGGTCTCTTATGTTGCCTATATAATCCGTGGTTTTACGGAACAATTCGATTCATTTGGGGAGCGGCTGATTCTTTCCGCACTCCGGCTATTGCAGGATCTTCCTGCTAATGGTATCCAGGCCCGCAAGGTGCGCAAGTCGACTTCTAGCTGGAACGAAGCTCAAAGTTCCATAGGACCTGATGGTCGTCCTGCGACATCTCATAGGCACTCCACATCGCAAGGCTCTTTTACCTCAGATCGACAAGCTTTTCAATGAGAGGATTTTGCTTGGCACCGGTGTTGGAAGCCAAGAAACACTTCGGTGAGGTGTAGATTTGGGGCCTACGTATTGGTGTCACTAACATGTACTTTGTAGTCCGTCGGCATATGCTGCCATCGCTGATCTTGTTCACCACGTACGCACAGAACTTTCAGCTGACCAACTCGCGCGAGTTTCAAAACTGTATTCTACCCTCATCCACAACCCTTATCTGGGAAATACCCTTCACACACTCTTTGCAAAGATGATGTTCGGTCTCATCGAGAATATCACGACTAAAGATACTCCTCACGGAGCAGCTCTTATTCTCAGTGCCATGTTCGAGACCTGCGTGGATAGAGTAGATGCGATGACGAATGTACTTGATGATGCATTGGAGCGTCTGGAAAAAGCAAAAGCCGGGATTGAAACGCCATCGCTAGTCCTGCAAATCGAAAGGACGCGTCCCGTGGCTGCCGCAGTTTACGCGGTAGAGAAGCCGGAGGAAGTAATACATGGTAGGTACCTAGATTACTCTCGAAAAATCAAACTTATCTGCCTTCAGAATGCCGCCTACTGTTCCGCACGCTTTTGCATGGCTTTCGAGTATGCCTTGTTGGCTTGAAGAAGTGTGAAGGGCCAATTCCTGATGGAACAGTCATATTTCGTCTCTTCACGAGCTGCATCAAGTGTATGGCGTTGTTCGATGCAGAGCCCAGGGAAGCAACAGAAGTGATGGATTGGTTTAGCTCAGTGCTCCTTGAAGTGAATTTACACGTCTTTCAAGAGGTATGGACGCACAAGGTCGACGTGTTCTTCCAAGCTGCGCAAAAGCGACCCTCCCTCCTTCATATCTGTCAAATACTATTCGGTCGAGAGCCCGTCTCCCCGACGTTGGTTGCTATCGTGCTCCGGTTTCTTGTTGACCGTCTGCCATTGCTGGGCGAACATGATGACCAGACGGCTGTGGTAACCATCCGACTTTTCAAGATGGCTTTTGGCGCTGTCACTACACATTCTGCGCCGAATGAGCCGATATTGGCCTCTCACCTTGCGAAATTGATCATGGACTGTTTCCCCCTGGCTGCCAAGGCTACCAAACCAACTAATTATTTCCACTTACTCCGAGGTCTCTTTCGCGCTATTGGCGGTGGTGGCGGGCGGTTCGAGCTCCTGTATAAAGAGGTCTTACCCCTACTGCCCGAGATGCTAGAGAGTTTAAACCGTCAATTGTTGGCGTCAGACGGGTTCGGCAGGGATATGATAGTAGAACTCTGTCTCACTGTTCCACTACGACTCACTCACCTCCTCCCTCACCTCTCATACCTCATGCATCCTCTCGCACTAGCTTTACGCGGCACACCAGAGCTCGTGTCGCAAGGCCTACGGACACTCGAACTCTGCATTGACAATCTAACTCCAGATTTTCTCGATCCAACTCTCAGCACAGTTTTGCGCGAGTTGATGGATGCTCTTCATACTCATCTAAAGCCCCTGCCAGCCAACCATCATCATGCCCATACGACTATACGCATTCTTGGGAAACTGGGTGGGCGAAACAGGCGCTTGTTGAGCAAGGAGCCATTACTGGAGTATAAGCCTTTTTCCGAACCTGCGAAACTAGCTCTGTCTTTCGGTGGAATAAGCGAGAAAATGGAGCTGAACGCCATGTCGAGTCTTGCGGCCCGTACCATACTCAGAGCGGGAACCCCTCATCGAGCGTATGCATACACATTCCTCGAGTCATGTGTCACTTTCCTTGTGCATGAGGTTCGTCCTTGTCTCCTTCGGTATGACTTGTCAACTCATACGTTCAGCAGAATACTCACAACGAAAATCAAGCAGCTGTTTTTATCAAATGTCTCGAGGCCATTTTCGACGCATTCTACATCCCTGAGCTAAAGGAGGACGCACAGAAGTTTATCCACGAACTTTCGAAAGGGGTATTTGCAATGGAGATACGCAAGAACGCTACCAAAGAAATTGGGCTCAAGAGGTATCCTAGCTCACTGCTTGCATCTTATCTTGAAGCATTACCACGTGCCTTGACGCGCGAGAGGCAAGAGGAGGCTCGGCAAGGACAAGACTTGGTCACCCTTATTATCAGCGATCTAGTTGCGATGGGCAGGGATCAAGCTGCCACCCCTCTCGATATCGTCCCGATGCTCCACCAAATTGCCAGTCGTTTCAGTGCTATTTGCTTGGACGATTCATGGGTGCGGAAGAGTGCAGGATGCAGCGGCATTCGAATCCTAACTTCTACTCCGGACTTTGGAGTGAAGTGGGTTCAAGACCGCGAGGTAGACTTTGTTCGCACACTTCTCCACATCTTGAAGGATCTTCCTTACGATCTTCCCCGGGACGTTGGTGATGTGGTGGATGTTCTGAAGAGGGTTCTGCGGGTGGGGAGTGCAGATATCGAAATATCCTCTGATGTCCCCATCACTTCCCGAACCAAGTTGGTTCACCTTATAGGCATCTTTTTCTCAGAGCTCTCCAGTCCAAATCCTGCAGTCCGGCATGCAGTTCAGACGTGCATTGAGCTACTCGTCGAGCTCACCGGAAAATCCGCTCATGACCTTCTGCTCCCTCACCGGGACCGTATGCTCACTGCAATATACACGAAGCCATTGCGCGCTCTCTCATTCCCTATCCAGATTGGCATGATCGACGCTGTGCGATTCTGCATTAGCCTTGATCCCCCACTTCCCGAGCTCAACGACGAGCTTCTTAGGCTTTTGCACGAGACCCTTGCATTGGCCGATGCAGACGATTTAAATATTGGTCGCGTCAATCTTCGTCAGGGCGGGCTAGAAGTAATCAAACTCCGGGTGGCTTGTATCAAGTTATTGACTGCGTCCATGCCGATGACCGACTTCTTTGCCAAACAACATCAAACCCGACAAAAGTGAGAGCAAGTTCTGTGGAGATTAACTTATTGATCGAAATGTCCATTCCAGAGTGACAAGCGTATACTTTAAGTCGCTTTACTCACCCTCGCAAGAAGTCAAGGAAGTAGCACACGAGGGGCTTCGGATGGTGCTTACCCACCAAAGCCGTCTTCCGAAAGAACTACTGCAGACTGGCTTGCGGCCTATCTTGATGAACCTCGCCGATCCAAAGCGGCTTTCGGTTTCGGGATTGGAGGGCCTCGCTCGTCTTCTGGAGTTACTTATTAATTACTTCAAGGTTGAGATTGGTCATAAGCTTCTGGATCACTTTCGCATCGTTGCAGACCCTCAGATGCTTCAGGCCTCGTCTCGTCTCCCGCTTCCCGAAAATGAGGGCATCACTAAGCTTGTCCGCTTGGCGAATATTTTCCACCTTCTTCCCTCTGCCGCTAATATATTCTTGGAAAACCTCGTCAACGCCATCGTGCAGACGGAAGCACAGATGCAATTCTCCGGGAGGACACCTTTCTCCGAGCCCTTGGGGAAGTACCTCGACCGATATCCTGGAGAGGCTCTTGATTTCTTCTTCCGCCATTTGCATCTTCCGCGTCATCTCAGGACATTACGGAGTATTCTACTGGCCAAGCTTGCCCCAAACATGGAGAGAGAGCTAGCATCTAGGATGCAATCTCTCGTCATCCACTGTTTCAAAAGCGGCGATCCAGCGTTGTTGTTGCCTGGTTTACACCTTCTGGATGACCTGGCAGAGTTGCAACCCGATTGGATGTCGGAGAACAGTCAAGCAATCGACGCTGTGATCGAGATCTGGAGATCTGAGCCGTTGCAGTCTGACCAAGCAGACATCATGGCCCCAGAAGCAGTCCACAGACAGTCCGTCACACTCTCGTTCTTCCAAAAAGTCCTCGAGAGGATACCAAGGATCGACCTTTTGTTCGAGATTGTTGCCGTCTTCACTCGCAATTTGCCTATGGATCTCACACGGCTTACCCACTTCCTTTACCGTCATGTTGCTCTGAACGAAGACCTGCCTTATCGTCAGACCATCCTTACTCGTTTTCTTTTGTGGTTCGACGACCAGTCGCCGTCCTGGGGGACGAAGACCTTCTTCCTGCGGTTCATCGTCACACCAACAATCCTCGTTCAGGCAGAGAAGCCCAACAAGGATGGCCTCCTCAACGCAGAATTCATAACTGCCATTCATCGAACCATATGGCAGCCTATGATTGACGACTCCAAGTTCGTGGAGGCTGATGACATGTTCAAGATCGAGCTTTTGCACCTGACAACGGTCCTTGTACATCGCTTTCCTGAACTACTAGAGGACGTCAAGAAAGACATTATTCGCTGTGCTTGGCATTACATTACTTCCGACGATGCGGTCGTCAAACAAACTGCTTACCTCCTGGCCGCCCGTTTCTTCGAAGCGTTCGATACGCCACAAAAGTTTATCCTTCGCGCATGGACCGGCCTACTTCGTCCTCCGCATACCGAAGGCAAACTGCTCATCAAACAGGCCCTAGATATACTGGCTCCTGTGCTTCCGAGATCTGGAGCAGATGAGATAGGCTACCCCCAATGGGCAAAGACGACTCGAAGGCTTCTTGCGGAAGAGGGAAATGGATTCCAGCAGATCATCATGATTTATCAGCTCCTAGTTCGACAGCCACATCTATTCTACCCGGTTCGGGCTTTGTTCATCCCTCACATGGTCAACTCCTTGAACAAGTTGGGTCTCTCTGGCACGGCTTCGATAGAGTCCCGTATCCTGTCCATCGACATCTCACAGGTCATTTTTGACTGGGAACAAAATCCTCGTGGCACAGAAACTCAGTCGGTTGTGGCTCCTTGGATTACACCATTATCGTTTCGGGAAAGCATCGTGAGTTTCCTTGTTCGCTTGGCAACTGCAACTTTGGAGCCTCCGGTCAAGACTGTTCTTGTTCCACGGGCGTTGACCTTATTGGAACAAATGGTCGCGTCTTCCGGTTGGTCCGACGTGACAGTAAAGTTGAACTATTTTTCGAGGGCCCTTGAACAGGTAGCTTTTTGTCTCGATCGTATTACCCCCGTACTGACAACTCTTGAAAGATTGAACTAGATTCGGAGCCACAACTTAATCAGGCCCTCAGCGCAGCCAAGGTCTTGCAGGTTGTTACTACGGACAAGGATGACGACTGGTATACTGCAAACGCTACTATTCTCCAGTCTCTGGTGCGCAAAGGCTTGGTAACGGATGAACAAGGACTTCATGACGCCCTGTATCCTATTTTCGAACGCCTGCTGCGCCTCTTCCCTCTGCCAGACAAGGATGAAAAGCAAGGCGACATGTCCGAATTCCACAGCTTCATCTACTCGGCGATTGAAGATGGTCTAGCGAACACGAATGCACTTCGTGGCACTCTCCTCATGCTGAAGTCGGTTGTGCAGGTCTCCTCTGAGCGCGTGCAACCCTTCTCCGCTTCACTGTTACGACTCTTCACCAAACTTGCCAAGGACCACGTAAACTCTGCACCAACTGCAAATGGGTTCGAAAACGGAGTTCGGCTCATCACCTCCATTATCGAGATATGCAAGACTACCCTACCGTATCTTGGCGAGCAACGCAAGGCCTTCTTGGGTGCATTCACGGCGCTTGCAGAGAAGTCGAAGAGTCAACCTCTCTGTCGATATATGCTCGACGTTATGCGGGAGTGGGCTTTGGCCAAAAATGAAGCCTACCCTACAATGAAAGACAAGTTGAATGTGCTGCAAAAAATGGCAGGCTTCGAGTCCCGTGGGGATGCACTCTTTCTCGACTACTTGGAGCTCATATATGATATCTATACCGAACCATCCTTGCGGCGAAGTGACCTGACATCTCGCCTAGAACAATGCTTCTTGCTTGGGTGTCGCGCACGAGACGTGAATCTCAGGGAACGCTTTATGGACTTGCTGGATGCTAGTATTCCCCGTTCTCCCTCGAGTCGTCTCGCCTATATTCTCGCAGTCCAGAACTGGGAACCCCTTGCAGATCATAACTGGATTGCTATTGCTCTGCATCTCCTACTTGGCTCCGTAGATGCAGAATTGCCCCTCGTATCAGAGAGGAAGCTCACTCTTCAGCCCACTACGGTATATCTCACGACCCGTCATAAAGCTGTTTCGATCGTGCGCCCAATGCAGCGCCTCGTTTTTCTTGATCCCATTGCGGCTCAAGACATGTGGGTTTCAGCCTTCTCGTCTGCGTGGAGGTGTCTATCCAGGAGGGAGCAGGCCGATCTGACCGTTCACATGATCAACCTCCTGAGCAAAGACTACCACATCAAACAGGCTGAAATGCGTCCGAACGTAATCCAAACCCTTCTCGGTGGTATCCTTGCTTGCAACCCTCCTATGATATTGCCTCCTCACCTGGTGAAGTTCCTATGCAAAACGTACGGCTCGTGGCATGTTGGCTTGGAAATCCTAGAGCATTCGCTCGATTACGTGCGGGACGACGATCCCAGTTTACGCGATACCGTTTTCGATTCTTTGGCCGACATCTACGCCGAGTTGGCGGAGGAAGACATGTTCTATGGACTATGGCGTCGACGCTGTCTCCATATCGAGACCAACATTAGTCTTGCCTATGAACAGCATGGCATGTGGGAACAGGCACAGAGCACGTACGAGCTCGCCCAGACTAGGTCGAAATCGGGTGCCATAGCCTTTTCCGAACCAGAATACTTCCTGTGGGAGGACCACTGGATGCTCGCAGCCGAGAAGCTCCAACAATGGGACACACTTCACGAGCTCGCCAGGAGCGAAGGCAATCAAGAGCTTATGCTCGAAAGCGCTTGGCGGATCAAGGACTGGACGGAACATAGAGAGACTTTGGAAGAGCAAATCAGCCAACTTCCCGACATTGCCACCCCTCGTAGGCGAGTGTTCGAGGCATTCATCGCTCTCTTGAAACTTCCGGCTGCCTTGGATAAAAACACCGAGTTCACCAAGATCCTCGAAGACGCGATGCAACTCTCCCTTCGCAAATGGGTTGGACTGCCTCCTCATCTCTCCGTTGCCCACGTCCCCTTGTTGCAGCACTTCCAGCAGTTTGTGGAGCTCCAAGAAGCTGTTCAAATTTTCGGTTCCCTCTCGACTACGACAGCCCAAAACCTTGAAAAGAAGTCGTCGGATTTGAAGATGGTCCTTCAAGCGTGGAGGGAGCGACTACCCAACCTGCACGATGATATCAGCATCTGGAGTGACTTGGTTGCATGGCGGCAGAATGTCTTCAACGCGATCAATAAGGCTTACATCCCCCTCATCTCTCCCAATAACCAGAACAGCAATTCAGCCTCCACGAATGTCAATACCGCCGGCTATCGAGGCTACCATGAAACCGCCTGGATTATCAACCGTTTTGCTCACGTCGCTCGAAAGCACGAGTTGCTAGACGTCTGCTTCAGCTCTTTGAACAAGATATATACCCTCCCCAATATCGAGATATCCGAAGCCTTCCTCAAACTAAGGGAGCAAGCGCGTTGCCACTACCAGAAGCCGAACGACTTGCAGGCCGGCCTGGAGGTTATCAATAACACCAATCTGATGTACTTTTCCAGCGCGCAAAAAGCGGAGTTCTTCACGCTGAAGGGAATGTTCCATGCTAGGAATGGCCGCCCCGAGGAAGCGAACCATGCATTCGGCCAGGCTGTGCAGATGGACATGTCGCAGGCCAAGGCATGGGCGGAATGGGGCCGTTACAATGATCGGATGTTCAAGGAGGTCCCTGCTGACATGACGTACGCTGCCAATGCTGTCAGCTGTTACCTTCAAGCTGCGGGACTGTACAAGAGTGGCAAGAGTCGACCGCTACTTACCCGCGTGCTCTGGCTCCTCAGTGTTGATGATGGAAACTTCACGATCTCTCGCGCGTTCGATACCTATAAAGGAGAAGCAGCGTTTTGGTATTGGATATCCCTGATTCCTCAACTGTGCTTGTCAATCAATCAGCGAGAGGTGAAACAGGCCCGCTACATCCTCATCAACCTAGCCAAGTTGTTCCCTCAAGTGAGTAGTAGCAATGCCTTGGTAGTCGTGACTAATTTCAATACAGGCACTGTTCTTCCCCTTACGGACGACCAAAGAAGACATGGTGTTCGTCAAGAAGCAAGCTGCCGCAGCCGTGGCCGCTCGTGCCTTGCAGGCGAACCAGGCATCCGTGGTCAATGGTATCAAACGTACGGATAGCGACCAGCCCATGCAGGATGCCACCGCCGAAGTCGCCGGGGAGATTGTCAAACGGGAAAATCCCACCGTTGACTTCAATGGGAACCAACAGGTGCCTCCTGCTCATACTGATGCTGCTGCTTCATCGTTACCCGGCCAGCATTCAACCACTGAAGTTCAGCCTCCTTACACCGTCCGTCAAGGATGGGAACACGTCGACGAAGTCGTGCAGATACTCAAGACTGCTTTCCCGCTCCTTATTCTTAGTATGGAGACCATGGTTGATCAGATCCTTCAAAGATTCAAGGCGCCTCCCGAGGAAGAGATATACAGACTGATAAGTATGCTTTTGCAGGATGCCATCCAAGTACGTAGCACCTTTGCTTGCTCGTTCGTCCAGTTTCGAGCTCCATATAGAATTATGTCGTGCGTACGAATACGCCCGAGGACGACGGTCAGCTGGCACCCCACACGATCAACAACTTGACGAAGATGGCAGCCAACTTGTCTGGTCCTGCACGGGTGCGTCGCGCCAAGGTCTAAATCCGTCTTTTCTCACTCGTCTGAGCAGAAGGAGTATGAGGAAGATTTCCTGAGGAGCAAGCCAACGCACTACGAGTACATCCGCCGCTTGCAACGTTGGCGAGATCGACAAGAGAAATATTTGGATTCGAGACCTCGCATTCAGTCCCTGGATCTTCTAAGTCACTACTTGACAGAGTTCCAGTACGGCAAGTTCGACGACATCGAGGTTCCCGGGCAATATACCGAGGTGAGCAGTCCGCATACACCAAGTTCCAAGAGTACTCAGTCATCCCTACAGGACAAGGACAGCAACCAGAACTTTGTTCACATTCAGAGATTTGGTCCCAAGTTTGAAAACTGTCGTTCCCATGGTTATTGCTGGAAGAGATTCACAATCCATGGTAGTGACCACTCGAGAACGTCGTTTTCTGCACAGCTTCCGTCTGGACGCCATTGCCGTCGCGAGGAACGGGTGATGCAAGTGTTCCGCGTATTCAATGGGTGTGTTCTCTCATCACCATTTTTGTATGACCACCGTTCTAATCTCGTTGACAGGGCTCTTGAGCGAAAGAAAGAGTCACGCAAACGTAACCTTAGTTTCCATATACCCGCCGCCATATCCTGCAGCCCCACTCTCCGCTTGCTTCAGAACGACTCGTCATACGTGACGCTAGGCGACATCTATGATCGTCACTGCGAAGAGACTGGCATTACACGCGAGGACCCCATTCTCGTCGCTGGAGAGAAGTTGAAGGGCGTCCTTTCGGACTTTAAGCAGGCGAATCAGAGAGCTGTACGTATTCGGTGAAATTACCGTCCCCCAGGGTTCTTATCCTTCTTAGCCCGGCAAGTCCGAATACTTCACTTTACGGAAGGACATCATGGATGAAGTCGTGGCAAAGCTCGTCCCGGATGATGTCCTTACAAAGGTGGGTCTCCTGGTGAAGCGGTGCCGATTTTGATTTGATTTGATCCCATCGTTACAGTATATGCTCAACGTCATGGGTGGGCCTGCGGATCTTTGGAAGATGCGCAAACAGTTTGCACTACAAGTTGCTGCTACGAGTTTCATGACATACGTTTTCTGCCTTACGAGCAGGTCGCCGTCCAGATTCCACCTGTCTCGTTCAACCGGCAGAATTGCCATGAGCGAGCTGCTCCCCGGTGTTGCTGGCCAAGCACCCGTTTTTGCCTCGAACGACGCGGTTCCGTTCCGCTTCACGCCGAACATGCAAAGATTCGTTGGGCCTCTGTTAACCGAGGGTGTTCTCACGTCTGGCATTATGGTCATCGCCCGTTGCCTCACGGAGCCAGACGTAAGTGTGCGCTCGCCGAGTGTCATTAGCTCCAAGAATCATGTTTTTTTTTTTTAGTTTGGGTTGGAGCAGCAACTCTGCTTGTTCGCACGCGACGAAGTCATGACCTGGCTACATGGCCGAGGCCAACCATGGACGTTTGACCTCTCTTTCCGGACGAACTGCGCGGCTAACATTGACGGTGTTGTCAAACGAGCCGAAGTGATGGCGTGCAAACTTGAGCGCGATCAGGTGAGCGCTCTTGGTAGCTTGCCGTCTTGACACTGGCTGACTGTGGCCAGATGGGTCTGTTGTCGACGCCGCCCACCGTGCCAGTCATACAAACGGTCACCAACCTCATATCAACTGCGACGAATCCAATTCAACTCATGAGGATGTCGGAGATCTATCATCCTTGGTTCTAGAACCTTTATATCGCTTTGCTGTAGCTATTGCATCGTAATTTAGCATCAATGACATTCGCATCTGTTTTACAACAAGCTAGCGTGCAGATACAGAGCGGCTGGAGTCGTCTTGCATTGAGTACACGGGGTATCAAAGTTAGGAACGGGTGCTGCGTATGAATCCTTCGGTTTGCCGAAAGGTGTTTATATGCACCTCGCTCTCGGCCATCATCTGCACGAGGGCTTGTATCACGCAAGACACCGTAAAGGTAACATGCTCACCTCTTCGGCCATGTGATATATATCGCTCGATGGACGGTTGTACATCATGGCATTGGCAAACATGAGGTAGACGTCCCTCTGAAACTCGAGCGAATTCGAGATGATCCCATCTTTGACCCTCGCCTTGATAGTTTTGAGGTCCATCGGCCGTTTGATGATGTCGTGATAGTCTGGTGCTTCCGAATTCTTGATGGGATTGTGAAAGATGTTGCCGTTGCGATGTTGTGAGATCTGGCTGTGAAGCATTCCGATGACGGTCTGGAAACGCTTGTTGGGGACAGATGGTGGCGTTTGATGTTGAGTGGCAAGCTCGCTGTTCGCCGTACTGAGCTTGCGGGGAGCTGCAAGACATGGGTAAACAGATCGCAACAAGGTGGAGGTCACGCACGTTGCTCCTCGACGTCCGTCGATGAGGATTCCTCTCGAGGTCTCTTCTTTTCTCTTATGCTCTCCTCGATGGTGTCCGCGTCCGAGACCTTGCGTTTACCTGAGATGACGGGATCAACAGGGTGTCTAGGGTACATGAAGGAAGAGGCACGCCTTCACGTTGCTGCGATTCTTCGCTAGCTCTGTCAGGTTCTTCAGGAACTGGAGGTTCCTCGACGTCCATCTGGACGGACTCGGGCGCCTGCTTGCTTTCTTCCAGAGTTTCCACTATCGGAGGTTCCTCTGGAGGTTCCTCAATGGTGTCCGTGGGCGCAGGTTCGAGTACGACATCTTCTGTGACAGCAACATCTATAGGCACGTCGGGTGGCACCTCGACGGGGGGTTGCTCTGTGGCGTCATCGTTGACGTGGACTTCGATCTCTTTTTCAGGGGTTTGCGTCAAAGTGTCTTGATCGTCGGTGGAGATCACATCGACTGTTGCCGTCTGCGGTGGTGGCTCTTGGGGATAAGATGCAGACCGCGTCGGCTCCATGGGCGACTGAGGGGCTGTCACGTCACTAGGCTTCGCGTCGCCATTGCCAGCGAGTTCCACCTTGATTTTGTCATCCCAAGCGCCGCTGCGGATTTCCTCGATCTCTGTGACGATGCGCCTGTTGAGACGGATGAGTGGACGGGTCTAGACGAGACGGAGAGACGGCTTGCTTGAACGTGACCTCCTCGGCGGCGATCAGGTCGCGTAGTTGAACGAGGCGCGCAGAGTAGTGGCGCTGCGCGAGGGCTAGGTTGACAGGGGCTGACGTGGAATGAGTCGGCGTCCCGTGAATGCGGAGAAGCTTACCATGAGGCTTGTCGTTCGCTTCTGAGCTGGCGGACCGGGTAAGCAAGAGGGACCCAGGGGGTTGCTCGTCTTACCGTTCGAGGTCGGCCTCGCCCATGAGACGGAGGTAGAATTGGTGACAGGACTAGGGTACACTGAGTAAACTACAGACGGTACGAACGGGGACTCAGACTTGGGGGGAGAAGAACGAGGCGGGACGGGCGAGTGCGGGGTGCTTCGAGAGCGTCGCGGACACGGACTGCCAGGCATCCGCGCCGTGCTCGTAGACGGCCTGTGCGACGATGAGAGACTCGACGGTGGAGAGCGGCTCAGCCATCGCCGTCGTCGTCGCGGCTGGCGACGGGCTCGACGGGGCTGACCCCGGGTGATCCGGGTGATCCCGGATTGCGGGTGTCGCGGGTCCGTTAAAGGGCAGTTGGACTTGGTGCCGCAGCTGTTCCTCCGCCCGCCATGTTCCTCTCTGCGTTCGCCACACTCTTACTCCTCCCCTTTGCCTCTGCTGGCGTCCACAAACTCAAGCTCCAGAAGCTCCCTTCTGTCGCTCCCGGCCATCTCCTCGAGACCGCCTACCTCGCCGAAAAGTACGGTGCGCCGCACCATTACCAACAGCCTCTCTTCGGCGCTGGCGGTGCTGGTCGCAACGTGCGACCAAGCCCAGAGGAGGACGACCTTTTCTGGACACAGGAGGACCTGCTCAACGGTGGCCATGGGGTCCCTCTCTCCAGTACGCGCCCTCTCCTTGTCTTTCTGTGCCGCGTTCGTATACCCCCTCAGACTTTTTGAACGCGCAATACTACACCGAAATCTCCCTCGGTACGCCACCTCAATCCTTCAAGGTCGTCCTTGACACTGGGTTGGTGCCTTCTTGCCCCTGCTTGCACTTTGCTCACCGTGCCTACAGCTCGAGCAACCTCTGGGTACCCAGCGTCAGCTGTAACTCTATCGCATGCTTCCTCCATGCCAAGTACGACTCGGGCGAATCGTCTACGTACCAGGCCAATGGCTCCGATTTCTCTATTCGTTATGGCTCTGGTGCGATGCAGGGTTTCGTCTCACAGGACAAGCTCGTCGTCGGCGACCTTGCCATTCGCAACCAGGATTTCGCCGAGGCGACCAGGGAACCTGGTCTCGCTTTCGCCTTTGGCAAGTAGGTATACTCAGTTTCGTCACACGACCACGTTCTTACCTTTGACGAGGTTCGACGGTATTCTCGGTCTTGGTTACGACACCATCTCGGTAAACGGTATCGTCCCACCGTTCTACAACATGATTAACCAAGGTCTTATCGACAATCCTGTATTCTCTTTCCGCCTCGGTTCTTCGGAGGAGGATGGTGGTGAGGCCATATTCGGTGGAATCGACCATTCAGCCTACAGGGGCAAGCTCAGTTATGCCCCTGTTCGTCGCAAGGCGTACTGGGAGGTCGAACTCGGTCAGGTAGCGTTTGGAGACGAGGTACTCGAGCTTGACAACACTGGTGCTGCTATCGACACTGGTAAGCTTAGGGCGTTTGCTTACTTTTGCAGATGATGCTCAGCTTCCTAGGAACATCCCTCATTGCTCTCCCTACCGATGTCGCGGAGATGTTGAACACTGCAATTGGTGCCAAACGTTCTTGGAACGGTCAATATGTCATCGACTGTTCAAAGGTTCCCGAGCTACCGGACCTGACATTCTACTTTGACGGCAAGCCATACCCTCTCAGCGGCACTGACTATGTCCTCGACATCCAAGGAACATGCATCTCGTCCTTCACTGGTATGGACATCAACTTGCCAGGAGGTGCTCTCTGGATCATTGGTAAGATTATGACCCAGCCGCACAAGAGTGCACGCTGATTCTCTTCCAGGCGATGTCTTCCTCAGGCGCTACTACACGGTGTACGACCTAGGGAGGGATGCTATCGGTTTTGCGGATGCTGCGTAAGAGTTGTATGGCGCATTCCTGTCGTGTAAATTCCGTACCCTTTGAGCTTGGTTATGTGCTTGATCTAATGGAGCGCGGTTCAAGTAACACTTACAATTATTATTACCACTAGCATGTTCCTTTTTCTCGTGGCAATGAATCTGGCCTCCAGGCAGATTTGGTAACTCCGAGAACGACTTCATCGTATCATTGCTTCAGGCTCGCGCGCTAGATCTCGACCACGACCATCGTCGGGTGTGTCCTGCGGAACGTTGCTTATGGATGCGGATGAACTTCCTTTGACCCTGTATCAGGCAACATTGCCTAGTCTTCTCCGTGAAATGATCCCATCCACAGCCAGATCGCAACACTGCAGGCGACGAATAGCCAGCGATGTATGGGCCCGACGCCTTGATAGAGTCAACGTTCTTTCTGGACACCTGGGGTGAGTATGCAAATTGTCCCCTTTGTGGGCTTTCGATTATTCTCGGCTCTGCCTCGTAAAAGATGTGTGAATGCCTTGAGCTGGGCACGGAACGGAGAGCTACTCATCAGTAGCGGGGATGACAGACAGTCGGTCGAGTCCACCTCACCATCGTCGTCTCTTCATTCATGATGTCCCATGCAGACTACGGGTATGGCGGATGGATCAATCGGACATGGGGAACGAATATCCCTTCGCATGCCAGGCGGTTATACACACAGGTCACGGCGCAAACGTATTCAATGCGCATATGCTACCCTCATCCACAAGGATGTGAATCATCCTCGTTCCTAATTCCAGTCATCACACTCATTTATTCCCCAGCGCAACCGTGGCTGGCGATAGCCAAGTTCGCGTATTTGACATTGGCGAGTCAGCCGCCCGTTCTCCCACAGGATGTGAAATGGTCTACTTCACCGGACAAGCATGTATTCGTGTACTGCGCTGTCATTCTCAGAGGACCAAGCGCATCATCACAGAAGACAGTCCAGATATCTTCCTGACGGTAGCAGAAGTAGGTTCATCGTCCACCCACCTCACTCGTCTTCTAAGCTATTGCTACGGTAGGACGGGGAAGTCCGTCAACATGACCTTCGAACCTCACACACATGTAGAAGGGGTGTTTGCCCCGCGCCCCTGGTCAGGCTCCCCCACGAACTTTCGACGATTGCACTTTCCCCACTGACCCCTTATCAATTCGTAGTCGGTGGTGAATCACCTTTCGTGAGTGCCGTAGCCGCGTCGCGAAGTGACAAGCCTGACTAGTCTATTTCCAAGGCTCACCTCTTTGATCGACGCCACATAGGTCGCTATCTGCAAGAGGAATGGGGAATGTCACCTACTGTCGACGATGTGACGACATGTGTTCGGCGATTCTCTCGGCATTCTCGGGCTCCCGGGGAGGCGAAGGGACACGAACACATCACCGGAGCGAAAATGTCGGGTTGGAACGGACACGAAGTACGTTTACTGCAAGATCGACTTTGGTGTCGCTGACGATTCATCGTGGTAGCTTCTTTTGTGTAAGCGCGTTGAATGTTCGATTTACTGACGCCGTTTAACCTTTGCTAGCATTCAACTCGGACGGGGTATACCTGTATTCTACGCGAGACGAGCCAGGTGAAAATTCAGCTCACAAGTCGTGCATTCTACCCCCGAATATGCAGAGGACAAAACAAAGCAAGGCTGAACCACCATCGAGGACGCATAACGATCGTAGAGATGATGAAGAAATGCAGCAGGTCTTTGGAGAAATTGAAGAAGATGACGAGGAAGGAATGGAAACTGGCGACTCTCTCAACGACATTGAAGACAATGAGGAGCCCTGGAGCGACGACGACGAAGGCACTGAGGCTAGGATTGACATGCACCATGACATTTCCGTGGTCTATCCGCGCATGCGTTTCTCTGGTCATTGCAACGTTGAGACGGTCAAAGATGGTGTGTGCCTCGAAGAATTGGCATGTATCCAGGACTGACCACTTATCCACAGTGAATTATCTAGGTCCTTACGACGAATACGTCACCTCCGGATCAGACGACGGTAACTTTTTTATATGGAAGAAATCGTCTGGCGAGGTGGTCGACGTTTTGGAAGGAGATGAAAGCGTCGTAAACGTCATCGAGGGTCATCCTACACTTCCACTCGCGGCTGTGAGTGGTATCGATTCAACGGTCAAGGTGATGCCTTTGATATCTGTGACGACTACCATACTGAGTGGTACCATAGTTGTTTGCCCCCGCGCGCGGCGCGGCGAAACATTCGATGTATCGGAATATCTCCTCGATCGTCAGGCGGAATGCCCGTGCCTCGAGAAGAGGCCTACAGCAGTCGGCGACCAACCTACAGGTCGTTCGTCTGATAATGCAACATCAGGAGAGACTTCGGAGTGCGGTTGAGGACGGGAGCGTCGTTGATGCAGATATGGTACAATGTATAAACCAATGAAGGGATATGTTTGTAGCAGTAGTGTTTTCGGAGACTTGCTCACTCACCACCAAGCTCGAGTCACGCAGCAGCTGGGAAATTCTTATGATAGCTAGTCATGGCGGGCTCACACTTTTCTGGCCACCACCATTGACACGGTTGGGAATGGACATTGTCCACCTCGCCAGGACCGGGTTTGATTACGGTTGTGGAGATCCGTGTGTGTTTTAGCGTTTGTCCACTCTGACACCCGCCACCACGTGAAACGTCGCTGGCCCACACCGCGGTACACAACCAAGACCACCGCTCGCGACCATTAGAAAGGTTGGATCTGAGTACTGGTATGCTTGCAATTCTTTGCTGAACCTCCACTTGTCCTTGTTATGTAAGTCCCGCCGTGTTTCGTGGTTCTCTCAAACCAAAGGCATTACTGATCATTCCCTCGTTCTTTCTCATTGCTTGTTCCCTCAGCTGGTTCTCTTGCAGAAAGTGTCTTTGATTTGAGCGTTTGTTTGCTATTTGCTGCACGAGTGCACCATCTCTCTCGTCGACCGCAAGAGGGACCCTTTTTGGCTTGGTCAACTAACTTTTTTCGCCTCGTTCTTCGTCCCACACCATTCCCTAGGCGCACCACATCTGCTTGCTTATGCACTCCTCGCAAAACAGGTCCAAGCGTAAGCGCAGCAAAAATGTCAGCAACGACGACGACACCGCCTTGAGTCAAATGACAGTCTCACGAGCGGAAGACGCACAGACGGACGCTTTCGGGCGTTCGCGACCCCAGTCGTACCAACAGCACACGGATACATACATCCCGTCATCACACAGACCGACTTCACTCTACCACATGAACCGAGACGGTCCTTCGTCCCATGCTGACTCACAAGACCACTTTCACTCGCACACCTCCGACGGCCACTATCGGGCCGGTCGAGATGGTTACGATGCTGCCGATTCAAGGGAGGGGGACCAGCGGCGGACTCGGTTTTTCCATGAAAACGACTTTCAAAGCGGTGGCAGGGACCGGTCCTCGAGGGATTCTGCCGAAGGGCACTCGGCCTCGCACCGCAACGAGTCACAGGGTTGGACAGTGGAAAACCACGACGATGGTCTCCCGTGGGCTTCTCCGTCTTCGGATTGGCGAAGGGGGGAGCCAGAAGAGAATCGGACCAAGGGTTGGGAGAACAACCGAAACAGGGAACATCGCTCCCAAGGAAATCGTCGGTGGCAAAGCGACAATGGTTGGGACATGCGGAAGCGCGACCGACATCAGACTCGACGACCTCCGGACGGTCAAGATGACGTAGAACGATCATGGGAGCCTGGCCCCAACTGGCATTCTCGCGGAGATCAAGGTTACCGGAGCCAGCGCGGCCGTGGTGGTGGAGTGGGGAAAACGAGGGGAAAGAAGAATAACATGAGCCGACAGCGTCAGCGAGGTGACAAGGATCGAGACCCTGACCGGAGATGGGATCGCGACCGACGCAACGACAACGACACTTTGAACAAGTAGGCCCAATCGTTTTTCCCCTCGGCGTATTCTGATTTTTTTTTTTTTTTCAGTTGGCAAAGAAGGGAATTCCATCCTCTTCCTGCCAAACCGGTCCGTAGTCCCACGAAGCGGACGTCTTCTCCCTCTCGATCACGATCAAGGACTCCCGACTCTGTCTATAGTCGACATTCGTCCAGGGGTCGCTCACGGTCAAGGTCCTTCTCACCGCAACGAGATGCCCGTCATGCTAGCCCCTTACGGCCCCGTAGCAGCAGTCCGCCTGGAAGGGCCCATAGGTCAAGATCTCCAACTTCATCCCACCGAAGTTACGGGACCCGAGCACCTCCACGTGGGAGGAGTATATCGTCTGTGTCCTCGGGGAGCTGGAGTAGGAGTAGAAGCTCGAGTCGAAGCCCCGGGGACCGACCAAGGGCGAAACACCGGCTTCCACCTGCAACCTCTATCCGAGACATCTCCATTTCTATATCCAAGACCACCATACGTCATAATCTTGCCGTCAACCAAGAGTCCGAGCCGACGAAACGCGAGAAGGTGGATGCCAACGGGAGTCATGTCGTATGTATTCTAATGGTTTAAAGCAAGTTTTTCGTTCACATTTGGATAGGCTGCCACTTCTCCTTCTCCTTCTCCTGAATCAGAACGTCAATCCACCGAGCAGATGCCTCCCCCTCCCGTTATACCACCGGCCTCAGATTATCGCTCCCAAGAGATTTTCATAACCCCCTCAATGACGCAGCAACGACATGATCCTGATTCCCCTAGCAGGTCGAAACTTACCAAACCCGCAGGTTTCAAACCCATTGTATTTGCTAGTTCGTCTGTCAAGATGTTCTTCCCTCGCGACGATCAAGAACACCATGGAGCCACAACTAAACGCCACGATTTTCTTGCACGCCCGGAGGTCCCAATTAAGCGTTTACACGAAGAAGTCGGTGATGATCAGGATGAATATCCCACCCAGGAAGTTGTCCCGGTAGAAGTCGTTCCTGAACCCCGACCACCTTCGCCGTCCGTTCATGATATCCAGAAAGTACCAACCTCCCCCAAAGCCAATGGTGACCTAGTTACCCCTGTACAACAGCCCCGTCCGTCCGAGCCGGAAGTTGACGGGGTTACACGGCCTCCGTCCCCGAGCATAACTTCTCGGAAGGAGCTGTATGCGATCGTCAGCCAGGTCGGCGAGGGAACGTTTGGGAAGGTCTACAAAGCTCGAAATACGGTCACGAACGTCCACGTCGCACTGAAGAGGATACGAATGGAAGCAGAGAGAGATGGCTTCCCGGTCACTGCCATGCGGGAGATTAAACTGCTCCAGTCGCTAAAGCATCAAAATATAGTGTGCCTCTACGAAATGATGGTATCGAACGGTAAGGTCATTTGTCGACGATCGTTACCTCGCTGACGTCTGCGCAGGTTCGGTATTCATGGTGTTCGAATATATGGACCACGATCTGACGGGCGTCCTCTCCCAAACGCAATTCTCGTTCTCCGAGGCAAACCTAAAGTCGCTCTGCAACCAAATGCTCGCCGGGCTCGCGTACTTGCACCACAAGGGCGTGATACATAGGGACGTCAAGGGATCGAACATCTTGATCAACAACAAGGGCGAACTGAAGCTCGCCGACTTTGGACTCGCCCGGTTCTATCAGAAGCGGCGACGAATAGACTATACCAACCGGGTGATAACCCTTTGGTACCGACCCCCCGAGCTTTTGTTCGGCGCGACCGTATATGGACCGGAAGTGGACATGTGGAGCGCCGGGTAAGCTACGATAACTCGATGCGCAAAGAGTCTGGGTGCTGATGCGTCGAACTCTTCTAGTTGCATCATGCTCGAGCTGTTTACCAAGAAGCCGATATTCCAGGGCAACGACGAGATTCACCAGCTCGACGTTATTTATCGCATATTTGGCACGCCCACTCCGGAGCGGTGGCCTGGTCTCACCGAGCTGCCTTGGTATGAGTTGGTGAAGCCCAAGGACGTCCTGCAGGACCATTTCAGAGACCTTTTCCAAAAGTGAGTCTCGCATGCTTTTTTTTTTCTTTCGAAACTTGACGCTCTTTTAGGTGGTTATCTCCAGCGGGTCTTGACCTGGCGGAACAGCTGTTGACATTCGACCCTGCAAAACGGGTTACTGCAGCGCAGGCGCTTGACGCACCCTATTTCAAGGAGGAGCTGCCACCACCCGAGCTTCCTGTTGGGTACGTATCGTCGGTTTAAATTACTTATGCCTGCTGACAACGAGCCCCCAGTTTATCGTCATTGGAGGGAGAGTGGCACGAGTTGGAAACTAAACGAGAGCGGGCCAAGAAACGACGTAAATTGGAAAGCAGTACGCAACCACATCCTGTCTAATACAGCCTTTGGTGCTTGGAAATGTACGCATCACCGGGCGGTGATGCCCGTGAGAGATCACGCCGGTGCTTGAATGAGGCCTTGGACTGCAAGACTTTGCACGATCGACTCGACCTGTCGCAGAATCAGCATCGACGGGGAAAGAGCGACGTAGAGTCGCACGTTGGACGCTATAGTTCGTATTTGCATGTCCCATCGCTTCGTAAAAGGCGCCCCGGTGGCTTCGTTGGTTTGCTCGACGTCGCCTAATCCCCCTGCCTTGCCTTGCGCATCGTCTTCCTCTTTCCCACCCTCGAACCAGATGAGCTTGTCCACTTGATCGATCGAACCCTTGAGTCGACCCTGCTCGATCATCTTTCGGGCCATGGTCTCGGCGGCGCTGGGAGCCAAATCCAGCAAGGCGCCTAGTCCACGGAACGAGATATTGTTGTATATATTCGAGCTGGCCAAAAGATTGTGTTCCATGACGGCACGATCGAGGACGGTGGAGGGGCCCTTGCGCGTGCTCGTCGAGGGCTCCAAGAGATCGTCCTCGTCGACGGTCGAGGCGAGCCTGTCGTTGCTGGAGATGGCGATCTTGGCGAGCTGATGTGGTCGGAGGGACTCTTCGAAACTCTTGACTTCTGCCGGGCGGAGGATGCGATCGAGGAACATCTTGGACAGGATGTTGTAGGTCGGGAGCTCGGAGGAGCGTTCGTCGCGGTAGAGAGAGGCGAGGACGCGGGAGCGGTTGGGACCTGCGGGTGCGAGGACGGCGCACGTCACGGCGTGTGATCTGGGATGTCTCTTTAGCCTGTGGTGCGATGCGTAGGCCCCAAGTGGCTCACAAGATCACTTTGCGCTCCTCTTCGTCGATCTCCGCCACCCAGGAGAGTTCGTGATATCGCATGGCAGCTTCGAGGAACTTGCGAGCGTAGTCGCAGATCCTTGCTTGACAGAGTTTGAACTGGAGTTGGACTTCCTTGACCGTGGTGGAGTTGGACAAGGAAGCTGCTCGGTTGTAGTAAGTCTCTGCTTGCACCGAATCTTCGTCTTCCAAGAGAAGACGGACGATGCGGATGTAGATGCGGAACTTTTCCTCGTCAGGCAATGAACTGGGAGCATTATCAGACGGGAATGGCACCAACATTGTCGATCGTACCGGGAACCAGAATCGAGAGATACGCCCATGAGGACGCGGGCGGCCTCTGTCCATTCCTCTTCCGTCTCGAGGAGATCGGCGAGTTGGAACCTCAAAGAGTTGATCTAACGGAAAAGGGCATCAGCGACGGGCTGTGCGACGCGAACCCCCGTACCTGTTCCTCGTAGCTGGCAATCCGGGGTTGGAGGGTCGCGAGAGCATCCTCGACGACGCGCTTGCGCACCTCGTGGGTCGTGATGGCGCCTCCGCCGATGTTCTTGACGAGCTCGGAGATGACTTGTCTGCCCGTGACGAGACCGACGACGTCCGGGTTCGCGACGGCGTCGATGAGCACGTGGAGATCGGCGGGGACGGACGCGGTGTCTGGGCGAGAGAGGGTTTCGGAGAGGAGGGCAAGGTAGGCGGGGGTCTTGTCCTTTTGGGCGAGGGTCGCCAAGTGCGACAGTTTTGCCTCCATCGCGGGTCGACGAGACGCATCAGGGGCCCAAACGCTTCATCAGGTGCACGTGACCCTCTCACGTCCCCCGGTCGTCTTGGACACCCGCAACATCTGGTACTGCTTCCCATAGCCCCGTCTTATAATCAATGGCGTCTTTCCTCACGCTTTCTCACCTCTCATGCCTACTCTACACAACTCGATGCCGCGTCCCGCGGTTCATCCCTTCCGGTTCAGTGCCTCAGATATCGACCATGATCCACCCCACGTTCCTCCAGTCACGGACATGACTTCGGGTGCTAGTCATTACTCGCCAGAGCGCACTAGGTATCAGCCTCGGAGGATGTCCGCGCTTGCGTATCAAAGCCCTGACACTCGGGACCGCGATCGTAGAAGTTCAAGGCACGTCGTCGTGGTCATTCCCCCACCCGATCTTCCACTCGACCGCGGTCCGCTCGGAAACGTCTTGTCAATCGGACCGCGTCATAGGCTCTCTCAAGGCATTCTAATGCCGCTGTTTCCCTCGGTGAGCATCTGGTTACGTGTCGTCCTGGTGCGAAACGCGATAACTGCTTCTTCAGATGTTCGGACAACTCAATGCTATCGCTCGCGAATACAACTTCCCAAGCATCGTCGGAATTTGCCTTTACCTCCATATCAACGAGAGCGGAAAGACCATGACACCTCGTATCTCCGATGACACTTGGCAGTATCTCTTTGGCCACTTGTCCGACAGTCGCCTTCCTTCTGGGGAGCAGCTTCCGATATGCGGGAGTATTGAATTCGATATCGACCTGAATAAAGCGCGATGGTTCGATGCCTGGGCCTCGGGGAACTTGCGGGATCCGAACCAAGTATCTTTGCCAGCCGCGACACCTCTGTCGTCGGAAGCACACCGGCGAGGAGAGAGCCAGGCTACGAACGTGGATGAGCAACCAGTCGAAAGCCGCTTGAGTACTTCCATTTCGCATACGGTAGTCGCCAGCTCGCGACCGGAAACGCTCCGTCATCTGCCTAAGAAACTATCCCTTGTGGACAAATTTGAATTACACGGCGTCCATCTACCTTCCAAGCTGCCGGATTATCCCGATCATCCCGCGTCGTCTCCGACCCATGGCACTTACGCTTCATCACCGATCCTCCAGCCAGTCAATCCGGAGACGACAGAAACTGACCTGGAGCATCGTGTAAATTCATGGAGGACGACTACGGACTTGCATCCACTCCCGGATGTCGAGGTACCCGTTGGTTTGACAGGCACGGATGAATACGCACTGGAGCATAATTTCGGGCAGGCGGTCAATATCGACGACTTTCCTTGGTCGGTAACTTCTGAAGGACCTCGCAGTCCTACCTTGGAATCATTGATTACGTCTCCGCGACTATCTTCGATACATCTCGATCGTCGCGTAAACGGCAGTGTTCCGCTTACTCCGACTACTGTAACAAGCTGGGGCCCAATGGACGACGAATGGCATTCTGTCGTTTCCAACGTAACTCGGTTACCCTCTCCTGACATAGGAGAGCGTGTGATCGAGGACGCCATGGCCCCGAGACATCGCGCAGTCTGGGGAAACTCTTTCGGGTGGCGCTCCGCAACGACTTGGAAACAGGTCTATCCGTATTCACCTTTCCAGATGAAGCCTGCGATTCAGGTGCACCTGCAAGACATCGTGCCTCGGTACCCCACCTTGGTGATCTGTAAGTGGCAGCCATCGCGGAAGATGTCGTGTCTTTTGACAATAATGCGAATAGATCCGCCCACAGTCCCTCAGCTTGTTGACCCATCCAACACCCACACGTGGTCCTCTGCTAAATCAGTGTGGGGAAATTCATTTGGCTGGGAGAGGACAGTTTCTTGGCGAAAGACTTACCCATACAGCATGGTGACGATCCAACCACTTGCCATTCAACTTCGTAGTTCAGGTGGATTGCAATTCAGGTACCCAAGCCTTCATATATGTGAGTTCTGAAGTAGCCGTTCGTGCCATGAAGACTAACTGAAAACGAGACCCTACGGTGTATCCATATCTTGAAATATATCCCACTCGTGACGAGGATGTATCACAACCAGTCTCCGTTATACTCAACAAACCAGGGAGCTTTTTAGCGCACTACCCCAGCCTAGTAATCTGTATGATCGTGCAGATTGGTAGTTTTACGAAAGCTGATGATTCATATAGATCCTGCAGTGTACCCACATCTCGACATATACCCTCAGGCCATCAAAGGCTCGCAAAACGAGGCGTGGAGTCAGCCTAATACCCACACAAATCCGCTGAACAGCCCGTCATTGTATCCGAATCTCATTATCTGTGAGTGAACCTGCCTCGGAAATACGTCTTGGCTCTTATCTGCGGTCCAGACCCTGCCGTTTATCCTTATTTTAATCTTTATCCGAATACTCTGCAAGTCAGTGATACGCTCAAACAGGAGATAGATGTGGAGTTGGTGAATGCCGGTCGCCTTACGGCAGAGTATCCTAATATGGCCATTTGTAAGAGGCGAATTCACTGTATATTCACGGGCGTTGACATTCGTGGAAGATCCAGGCGCATATTCTTGCTCAGAAACATATCCTACGAAAGATATGGTACGTATTGTGGAAATAAGGTGCATACTCTTACTCATAAGCCGTAATCAGAGACAAGCTTCTGGTACAGCTTGGGGCGTTTCTTTTGGGTGGCTGACGGCAAAGACTTGGGTGCAAGTCTATCCATTACATACAGCAACTCCCCTGGCAACCAGGCAACGTGTAGATAACCAAAGCATATTTATCTCGAAGTCGGGGAGTGGTGAGTGTCATCCTCATCTATGTTTTACTTGTCCTCACTCTCTTCCCCTTCGATGGGTTTCTATTATCATGTAGCTGATATTGTCGTCGACAAACAAGCAGTGTGGGGAAGTTCGTTCGGATGGGAAATTGCGGCAACATGGCGCGCGGTGTGGCCGACATCGCATGTGCAATCTCCCCTGAATACTAGCCCGATATCCGTCCAACTAGAGCATTCACGCTTGAATTACCCATACCTTGTCATATGTGAGTTTCTGTGGATGGGTGAAGGACTGTTTCTAATGGAACACTAGATCCTCCTATCTATCCTCATCTCGATATTTATCCTCAGGCCTCCGTTGCATCAGTCTACGAATTTTTGCCCACGAAAGGAAACGAATTTACCGTCGACCCGCTTGCCCATTACCCAAACCTAGTAATATGTAAGGATTACATATCTGTTGTCGATTCTGTAGTCTAATGCCCCCCAGACCCAGTTGTATATCCTCACTTTAGTTTGTATCCAGCCTCTGCGGGGACTTTGGCCTCGGCAGAAACTGAAAGGGGAGAAACAACGACCCAGGTCGGGCCGATAGAACTCCCTACCAGCAAACTCAGTTTGGAAGGTGGAAAACAATACTCGGAGACGAACAGCATCGAGTGCCTACCATCATCACTAGATCTCGATCTGCGGGTCCCTGATGATATCAAGATCACGTTTCCACACCAACCGTGGGATATGGTTTGGCCATTTTTCCGGCACGTAGACCAAGTAGAAACCATTTCATCGGTTTTCAAACAGTCTGTCCCGGAATATCCCCACCTGGTCAATCGTGAGTGGATCCCAGTAAGGTTAATGACTTTGTCTGATCGGGTCGGGCACGTTTAGACCAGCAAGCGCGCCCTACTTTGGCGAATGTACCGGTCTCCGAAAACGAGGTACCAGATGCGTTCGTTAACTTAAATGTCTGCCCCTCCCCCGACATCTGTGAGTCCAACGGGCGAGCTACCTTGTTGTGCAGTCGCTGACTACTGGCACGTCTAGACCCTGTTGCTTACCCTCATTTCAATATTTATCCTGCCATCGATATCCAGGTAGAAGACCGTAATAGGATTGTCTCGAATATCCGGCACGAACGAGTGGATGTAACATTGGCCTCTGCGTATCCTAACCTTGATATTTGTGAGCACGAAAGCTCGATAATTGTGCCCGTCCTTATCTTTCTACAGATCCTGCATGCTATCCATACAATCTGGATAATATTTATCCCTTTATCAATACGACCGAACCAACTCAAACATCTCATGATTACCCATTGCTTGATATTTGTATGTCTAATCTCCTTCAAGATTCCCATTCGTGATTTCTGAGCGGAACCCTGTGCTTTCCTTCGTGAACGATTGCAACTTACTGACGATCCAATCCTCAGATCCACCCCTGTATCCTAGTGTATCAGATTCACTTTACCTCCCTGGGACACTTGATGAAGCTGAATATAACTCTGGTATGACGGGGTCCGTTGTTTGTCCGTACTCTGATATTCACGTTACCACTCCAGTGTCAGCACCTCAACAAGTGCAAGATTCCTATGTCAATGACTTGACGCCTCCACCCTACGTGCACTCTACGACGTGGGGACAGCAAAAGACTCGCGTGAAATTACGTGCTACAGTCTTGATACCTTTTGGGAAACGACCTGCGCGAAATCCGAAAACACACCTTGAGCTCCACACCGAAGTGTTCCAGGATGGCGTAGTATGGTCGCCTAGTGGATATAGCCAGGATCTCTCCTCCCTGATGACGAAGCGAATTCCAGGCGTACCGGTTCCAGAATCGCTACCGCCTTACCCACGGGACGCTTTCATTGGCTCGAGATCGGGCAGTACTACTTCCCCGACACGGGACAGGCCCCTTTACCCTCTAGTACACCCACCCGTCCTGCCGCCCCTCCGCGTTCGAAGTCCAGGCGTTCCATCTCAGCCACACCTTGCCGTATCAGAAACCCCCATGCCACGCCTTCCGTCACCTACCAACACCTACACGCACATGCGGACGACGAGCGCGCGCTTCTCTCAGGCCGTAAAGTCTATGATGCCAAGGGGGCAGAGACGCAACTCTGGCGTAGCTCCAGGAAGTCCTACCGACGACCACAAGGAGCGCGCCAAGTCTCCGACGAGGCTCTTGTCGTTGGTCGAACGGCGGCCGACGATCACGCCTCCTCATACCCATACGTCTGAATTCCTGACACGCGCTCCGCGAAGTCCTCAGTCTAAGGAGAGCTTTGTCTTGCAACGAGCGAGGGCATACGAGCAGGCGACTGGTGAGCTATTCAGTCAGACGCGTCGCACGTACGATCTCTGACCACGCTATTAGCTGTAAATCCGTCGTCCGGGGTCACTGGGACAGGCGGGACCCATGCCCCGTTCGTAATCCCATCCTTCTCTGAGATGTCCTGCATAAGTGGAGTTGCGGATGCGATCGAAAAATCCAAAATCACTCCTTAGGTACTATTATCATTCCGACGTTGGTAATTGTTATACACGTGTACCGCAAAAAATCGAGATTCTCAGTCATCGTACGGAGGTGGGGGCGGCAGGCCCTGGACCGTGCCGTTGGTGAGTCCGCGACCCACTGGGCTTGGCGAGGGCGATTCCGGGGTGTGAGGCGCGGCTGTCACTTGAGAGACTGACACCCGAGCCTCACGCTCCCGTTGATCACGTATCATCCTGGTCTTGCGATCGTCCAAAAACGCCAACTTGACCTGCCGAGTCGACAAAGTCAACGTCATGCCACACGATCGCTGGTAAACGCACGTTTTGGGCGGCCGCGGCCGTGGCCGTCTTTTGTTCTTCCATGTTCCGCTGCGCCCGATCCTCTTTCTGCGTCTCGCGATCGAGCGCTTCCCTCAGGATCGCAGCACCCACGCGCAGGTCCTCCACCTTCTTCGGGTTGAACACGTAATGCGACTGGAAATCGACCACCTGGACGGGGAGCGTCAGGCAACGCACGACGCATCTCGGCTGGAAAAGAACGCGCGACTCACTTTGCCACGAAACCCGAGCTGTGCGTGGGGACATGCGCGAGACGCGAGGCGTCAGTTCCGGGGCGGCGGCCGACGCGACGCGCCACACTCACCGCGAGCGCATACTCGAGCGCGCCTTTGGGCTCTATCAGTCGACGCTTGATGGTGTCGTTTTCGCGCTTGAATGTCTGATACTTGGGGTTCTCGGGCTCGCGCAGGACGTTTTCTGCGATCTTGGACAGGGTCTGTGGATGCCACGTCGGGGCGAGGCGGGGATCGCGGTCAGGATCGCGGTTCAGCGCGTCAGGGAGGATCGGAGTGGGGGAACGTGCTCGCCTTGAGGGACTCCATGGCGTCTGGTTTCGAGTTTTGTCGAAGAATGCTTCGGTCGATGAGGCGACGAAAGTTTTGACGTCTCTCGTGCTCTTGCATGATGAGTAGGGTACCCGAATCGCCCTCCGGGCTGGCATGACGCCTTGCAACCGCCCTTTCTGCCAGTAGCTGAGCTGTGGGGCTAGTCATGATGGTTCAGGTGGACAACGTGTTGGATTCAGGGGCTACAAATATTACATTGTCACGTTGTGGTATCTCGAAAGGTGAGACGTTCACACGGGGTAGTCGTAGCTCGTCAGCTAGATCTTCAGACGGGAAAAACAGACTAAAGCGATCTCTGTTAGTTCGAAGGGGGAATACAGGGAGAGTCAACCAGCTATCTGTACGAGAATGACAGGGCTGTGTCAATCTGAAAGAAAAAGAGTAAGTAGTACCAAGTTGAAGTAAAGGTGTCAAGATGACCGATCACGACTGGTTCGCTCGGCGAGAATTGCGGACTACCACAATGCTACCCTGTTTAGCGGTCAGAGGTGGGCATACAATTCCCTTACTCTCTGCAGTGTCAGCGTAGAAGCGTTCAAAGATCATTTCAGTAACAGGTCCGTCACTACACCATCCTCGAGGGGCTCCCTTCCACTTTCTATGCTACAGAGGATTCGTAGATGGTCGAACGTTCCGTTGCAGATGGTGGCGTCAGCAACGGCATGATACTGGAGGAGCAGAGGGAGGGCATATCTTGTGGGTTAGTGCGCTTCCTGTCCCATGCCTTTATACCTTGAGCGCCTATGGGCTTTTGCTCATTTGTTGTGTGCGTTCCGTCGTCGGGGCCATCTGCGCGAATAGAGCCGGTAAACTATCGATGGTCGTGATCGCTTCAGCCCAGGGTTTCTCGTCCTCGTGGTATCGGCGCAAACCACTCCGATGCTGAATAGTGGTATGACCACTCTTCGATTGATTCGTTTCGGTAGCTCGCTGGCGGAGTTGACGTTGTGGGCTCTAGTACTCCGTGAGCGCTTCGGCTTGTGAGATTTTGACGTAAGGATGCCAGGCGGTCTTGTGCCGCAGCTCGAATAGGGCATCTCGTCCTTTGCCACGGTGGCTGGCGATCGGATCAACGGTTTGCCGGCACTAATGATCTGGAGCCCATCTTCTGGCCTGGGAAGCGTTGATCGTGAACGCGCAGTAAGCTGATGTGAATGGCTGGGTAAACATCGCATTGTCTCAACCCGGTCAAAGTGGGTAGGTTGAGCAGGGACGTGTTGTTCCTGTAAACATCAAGTATCTTGTACGAGCTCCCAGTAATAAATTTTGGGGGCAGGTCTGCGAGCACGTCCCTTGCGTCAGATCGGTCGTCAAGCTCCCACTGGCACTTACCGCGTCCAATCAAAGATCTGGGAAGACATCCGAGTCCAAGACCGTGACAAAAAGTGCGAATCTGTCGAATTTGACTATAAATTTGGCAGCAGCTAGCCTCGGTGCCCAATCTCGTCTCGTTAGCTAGACGACACGCACTGTCAGAGGTGCATCTGGTAACCCAGGTAACCTGGCTCGTTCGGCGGGGGTTCAAGTACTAAAGTCGCCCAGTTTGTCGGGGGATGTCAAAATTTCGAACTCAGTCCAAGTGAGTTCATCATGATCCAGTGAACTGGTCTCCTAAGGATCAATCAGCATTCAATGAACGCTCACTACTGATTTGGGACCATTAACTTCGGCATACTAATTCAACCTTCACATACTACCTGCTGACCCGGAAGAGACGATGTTACTTGGTGTATGCGGGGCAAGCGGCAGCTGTTCAACGTGCAGCAGATAGCGTTGTATGGAAGAATGATTAGACGAGTTCTGCAAGCAGCACGCCTCGCAGCGACTGATCTTATATATAGGCGAGACTCGTTGATGTCTTGAGTTGAACTGCCACGTGCGCGGCGGAGTCAGAGTACTCAAGCAGTCTGGCGCTTCTTGGGTAGTGCTTCAGATTTCCCTAGTAATATATTTTGCATTTCCGCGATTCACAGAGGTGGTAGACTTCCAAGCCTCTCCAGGCACTCCAACACCAAACCCAGCGCGATGAATCCAAAACTCTCCGATCCAAAACTCTCTGCAGCAGAAGCCGACGCACTCTTCTCGACCGCGAACTGCCACGCATCCAACGCGACGCCCAACTTGCCCTCCAACACCGCCCGTCCCTCCGCCTCGAGCTCCCCCTCGCTCGCGCCTTTACCAGGTGGCAACACCCCGACGAGCTGCGTCCGCGCGTATACCCCTTGTGTGGGCACTTGTCCCCACCACCAGCTCTTCCTCGCGCAACCGCGCCCTCGGAGCGCACGAGAGTGAAAAGGCGCTCGACACGCCAGTTCGTGAGTTGGTATACCGAGGCCCCCGGCGCAGGCTTACCACGAGATAGGGTGGAGAGGTGACGTCATACAAGTGGCTCGAGCACAGTCAAGACTGAGCGGGTCCAGTATGTCCTCGAGCTTGATACCGCGGTAGAGGTGCCCGAGCGCGCGGTATGATTTGTAGTAATCCGACACGCGGTGGGCGTCTTCCTCCACCATGTCCCAGTCGGGTTTGCCTGAGTGTGTTCGTGCATCCACATTTCATAAGGCCTTTCCGTACGTGATAGTCCTTATTGGTACTAGCAGTCTGAGGCGCCAATATCCAATTCCTCTGGTTAGGATGTGTGGCATGCAGAGCACTCCCTTCCTGTTGTTTCTTAGGAATGCGGGACCATTGCTAACCTCGAAGCTTTCGTAGTTTTCCGGTCCGTCTAGAATTTACCAGGCTATCTGTCGAGCAGAGTGTGGCTTAGCGAGGCGTGCCACAGTTCTGAATCATATCGAGTTATGTGCTCTTGGTCTCGACTATCAAAATTAAGTGACGTAACTAATTCTGATCGCAAACACCTTGGATTTCAAGTGAATACCTCTATTTGATTTGTAGGCAGAAATATTTTCTCTAACTTAATGTGACATGGAGGATAAAGGAGCGCTTAAAGGTTTAATCTCGATTCAGGTAAGTAAATAGTACATTAGCTTAGTGAAACTGGATGCGAAAGATACAACTCTGCACCATATTCACGCGGAGGTTATGGTAGACGTGAGAAGGCAAAGGGAATCTCATACGAAGTCGTGGTAGAGCTATGGTTAAACTGTCAGTATAATGCATGGCTTCAATAATTATCACTACTACCTTATGTTCCATGCGTAGTGCTGAGTGACATACCGTGAATGTTGGAATTTGTCGTCACCACAGAATTGTAGAAATGAAAGTTATATGAAGGAGAGCTAGGGCTCATCATCTCTGCTTCTGGTAGGTTGCTAGTAGATGCATTCCGGCTGAGTAAGCTCTCGGTGTCGGCGAGGGTGATAGCACCATCATCTACAGAAGATTACTTGACATCATCCATGTACGAGTAGGATAACTTTCTTACCATCACTGAGTTGGGGGATCCCTGGATTGTCTATGAAGGGGTTAGTAGCATGGTTGGCTATCGCATTAGCAACGTCGATGATTGTCTGCTGTTGTTCGGCATTCAATGGACCAGGTAGCTCCACCGCTATTGCGCCTATGTTTGCGTTCGGTGGCACGACGTCTATAATGTGCTAAGAACGTTTAACGCCATGAGCATGGAGACTATCTTACTACCGACTGCTTGGACTTCCGTGCTTGGTACAGTTCGCATTTCCCTATCCTTTCTTTGCATGCGTTCCGATGTCTCCTGGATGGGAAGTTCCAATCAGCTTCAAGTGGCTAACAAGATATATGACAAGCTAACTCTAGTCCGAGTGTATAGGGACAAAGCCGCAGCATAGAACATGCGAGCGGCTCGGTAATTAACGAGATATTTGACCGGGTTGAGACTCTTTCGGTACTTCTCTAGTTTTGCCTGCTTCGTTGCCAAACTTAAAATGCGTCAGTAGATGAGAATGTATCAGATCGGTGATAATGCACTCTTCATATTTGAGTTGTGTATTCAGGAGGAACTGTGGGTTGGTGCCGAGATCAACCCCCAACTCCTTGATCTTGATAATCTCATCCAGCGTCGCAGAAAGTAGCAAGCTGCCTTCGCCGACAATGCCGTTGATGCCTTTGTGGTATGCGAGAGGAAAGTTACTTTGCTCGAACTTATTGGCAGCCCCGAGGTCGAGTGGAAGGATCACAGTCGTGGACCCGGATGAAGCCATGATAGCTCGGGAGAATGGTTCATGGGAAAAGTACGAAGATGGCTCTCTACTAGTAGTAGTGGGAATCAGGCTGAGCGCTCAGCGCTGAAACGCCGATTTCCAAACGAGAGGGAAATCGATAATATCTTAAGTCATTAAATAACACCGAATTTCGTACTTAGTCTGTCAAGTAGCGTACCTCCATGCCGCGCTAAAATCAACTGCACTAGTAATGTTAGTGCCTCGAATTGTAGCACTTGTCCGATCAGCCAAGTTCGCTGCATTACTTCTATCCATGTCTCAGGATCGCGGGCTGAAGCCCAAAATATTTAAACCCCGCGAGCCTAACAACCCAAAACTAGTCCTTGTGCGTGGGAAGAAAATGAAGCTTTTTCCGGCACGAGGGATGCGCATTACCTTGGCCGTGGTTCATGGCCTCCTCAATGGCAAAGGCGACTGAGGTGAACGCCCAGCGCACTGAGAAAGAGCTCGCCATTTGGGGCTCACGCGGCCGCCACCTTCCAGAAGAACTAGACCAAAGGGAAATCTGGTGGCGTGATCGATACAAGCAGCTTAATACCCTTGGTTACTTGCTCCGTCCTCGGTATTCCCCTGAGTGGATCCCTTCCTGGAAAACATCAAAGAGAGACTGGACAGACTGCGAAGATGGAAAGAGACTAGAAGTGCGTATGATATTCCTTCGAACGCCGAACATCCAAATAGCTTTATCCTTAGTTCGGTCAAATAATCGACGCGACTCGAGTTTCGGACAGTAGGGTGGTCACTCTCAAGCAGGTCGACCGAACGGAACATCCTCATGAGGTCGATATCGGGATGTATTTCTCCTCCGGGCCTCTTACCACTCAACCAGCGAATCACTGTGTCCCTATCTACGAAGTGCTTGCCTTGGATGGTGATGACAATATTGCTCTTTTGGTCATGCCGCTACTTCGATCGTATACTGACCCATATTTTGACACCATCGGGGAAGGTGTTGAATGCTTTCGTCAGTTGTTTGAGGTAAAGGATTTGTGGTTACGGCACACACGCGCTGAACATCCTTCAAGGGATTACAATTCATGCATGAACACCGTGTAGCCCATCGGTGTGTTCAACTACAACGATTATGGTCTTGCGCTGATTCTTTTTTGGCAGGGATTGCATGAACAGCAATATCATGCTTGATCCGATCAGACTCTACCCCCAGTCATTCCACCCTGTGGATACCACCTCAAAGAGGGACGGTACTGGCCATGCCAAGCACTTTACACGCACCCAACGCCCTCCAAGATATTATTTTATCGATTTTGGGCTTTCTCGCAAATACGATCCTTCTGTAACTAATCCCAGGGAAGTTCCAATTTGGGGCGGTGACAAGGAAGTACCCGAGTTTCAAAACTCTAACGAGCCATGTGACCCATTCGCTACGGACGTTTTTTATATCGGGAATGCCATTCGCAAAGATTTCCTTCTGGTCGGTCCTTTCCACCCATGCTGTATTACGGGACTGATAGGTACTCCAGAAAAAACGAGGCTTCGAATTTATGAAGCCGTTAGTAGCAGATATGATCCAGGCTGACCCTACCAAACGCCCTAGTATGAATGAGGTCGTCCCCCAGTTTGATGGAATTTGCCGTGGGCTGAGTGGCCGAAAGCTGCGGGCTCGCCCTGTGGATATCGATGAGGACCTGCTTGATCGAGTCGCTCGTATTACCTCTCATTGGACGCGTCGTGCCGTTTTTGTTGCCAGGGGTATTCCCGCCATACCTAGCTCTCCAGATACTTAGGTATCGTCCTACCATCCCGCTTTATGTGATATGGTTGCATCCACTCTATTACATACAGTACATGTCGACGTTAACTGAAATCGACACTCCCGACGCTGGACCAGAGAGGCATTCCTGTGGGGGGACTGAAAGTAAGCTACGTCGAGCCGTGGTGTGGCTACTGATCAGCTGAGTCGCCGATTCGGGCGACTTGTTGCAAGCATCGCAAGTTGGAGAGTATTTAAGCTCAGAGAGAGGGAGAGGTAGGAGAGAGGAACGAAAGCGTGGGTAGAGCGAGAACGGCTAGCGGATCGCGAGATGGCGAATCGGCGATGCGCATGACAGCCAGGGTGAAGCGCCTCCTGGAAAGTGAGGTCCCAAGGATATGAAACCCTTGCCGGTATGATCCAAGCAGATCCAGGTAAGCGGCTCATGCCACTAGTAGCCCGATTCGACGGAATTACTTCGCTTGACACTCAAAACAATGGAAGATAGCACGCACTGATTAACTCTTGTACGATTATACTGCTACTCTCCAAGTACAAATAAGATAAATAAGAAGTCCGCCGTGTTGGAGACTTAGCGCTACAACGAGCCGACGAACTACATACCGTAGTCCTACCTCAGGGAATACAACCGAGGATTCTGGATTCTACGAGCACTCACATCCAACAGTATAGTAACTACGCGAGTATTCTTCATGTCGACATTCATCATATTAATCCGAGTCCGCATTCTCCAACGGCCCTCCATGATCAGAATTACACTGGGTGTCGTGCACAAAGGGAGACAGGCCAGCTGCCTGGGCAACTTTAAACTCATACGGTGCTGCCGCATCGTCTTCCGAGGAGCTATCACTGCTCCACGAAGGCTCCCGCTTGTCCGGACTAGGCTCTCCACTTCTCACGACCCTGGAAGACTTGAGCGGGGAAGAAAACGGCAGGGAAAGCGCAGAAGCGGATCTCCGCTTCAATTTACTGAAAAACGTAGATTGCGCAGAGCCGCTGGCGCGTCGTGGAGCAGGAGATTCCCGCGAGGGTAGTATATCACCTTCTGGCGAGTATCGCGACTCGAGGAGATCGGAGGCCCATTTGCGGCGGAGAACGGGAGAACGAAGGGGGTCGTTGGAACTCGTGTATCCGGCCTCGTACGGGGTTGACGTGCCAGAGTCGACGGCATCGCTAACGTTGGGGCGCCCACGTCGAAAGTACCACGTCGTCCCATTATTGGCAAATGCCCTCTCTGCTTCGGTGTCTATTATAGGGGGTTCAGTGCCCATCGTCCCTTCTGAAGCTCCAGAATGTCTCGTGACGCTGTCGTTAACAACACCATCCGTGTCAGTAGGGGTCTGGGTAGACCGTATGCGTTGTATGGCACGACGGACAGTTTGTCGGCCGAGCATTATCTGCTGCTCGATCCGATATCGGTTTTCTATTATGTGCAGCTTCAAGTGCCACGTTAATTACGCACAGTCGCCAGAAGTGATGACTCACTTTAGGCCAAGTAACTAATTCGCCCACCCGGATCATCCTCTGCAGTTCAGCCGGGTCTGGATCACTCAGCATATGGAACCAGTCCTACGAAAGGGTACGGTTGTATCAAATACACGAGGGAATTGTAAAAGTCACCTACCCGGAGTCGCGTCTTTGGCCAGATCCTAATAAAAGTATGAGGTTGAAGCGTAAAAGAATACGAACATCACATACGTGACAGCACCGTCAAATCGCTGAAGGAAGACGCTAGACCAATCCTGGCCTAACAACTGCGGAAGTAATTCGAGGTCCCGGATAACCTGTAAACCAAGTCTGCCTTTGTATGCTGACAACGCTCCAGGTGCATTATTCACACCTTGAAATTCTTTGTAAGTTCCAGCTTGAGCCATTGTTCAGCAGCAGATAACAGGTAATTGCCCCTCCAACCTAGTGCCTACGTTAGTTTCGGTAACCCAGGGAGACGTATTCAGGACGTACCTTTGCCCTCCATACGGACTATCGGTTTACCAGCGGAGCCTCGAGGTGCAAAGAAAAATAAATGTACGTGTGGGTTGACCTGCGATACGACCGGATGGGTGACTGAAAGTGAAACATTAATCAATGTCCAGTTACAGCCAGCAATAGCAACAAATCGCACCATTGAAATAAAGATTGAGAGCTTGAATCGGTATATCCACTCTGCAAACGAACGTTTAAAAGGCAGGCCTAGAACATTGAACTCGCGGAATGACCTTAAGGAACCATCCTTGAACTTGCTTCCCCAGTTCCATGGTACAAGGTGGCCGTCCTTGAGTTTTTGCATTAGCACCACGGGATTCAGTATACCAGGCACTGCAGCTGAAGCGAGCAGCGCGCTCCAAATGACGGTGTCTGGTGCAGTCACGTAGTTTAATAACTTCGTTGGCCTATACGCTCGATCAGAGGCGCATTGAATAGCTAATGATGGAACTGACGAATGTCGATCAGCTGGGATGACAGATATATTAAGGATCCGGCCAGTCCTGAGGTAAGCCTCGCGGAAAGTCGTGGAACCCCTTGTAAAGAATGAACACTGGGTTATGGAGTTACTCGAGAATGAAAAGTAATAACTCTTGGGAGGAGACAAACCTTCCGGGCCCATGCCACGCTGTCGAATCGAGCGCCCGTCTCCCAAAATCGCTTAAACCAGATTTCAAAAGGCTCTTCGCAAGCCGTTAATTTGTGAGCCAATTCAGGAACTAGAAGACTTTTCAATTCCTCGTTCGTATTACAGCACACCAGTGCGGCAATGAGACCACCTGCAGAGGTCCCTGCAATCACTCGAGGTAACAAGCCAGCGTCAAGGAAGGCCTTCGCTACCCCTACATGGTCTGCGCCGGAAGCAGTCAGTGACGAATATCTCTCGAGATGCCTTGCGCACAATAACCAAATGAAGCACCGCCAGATAGGCACAAGGCTGAGGTGCCCAGATTGGTGCCTGCACTCTTGAAAAACCGCTTCTTCTCTTCATTCGACAACTCCGTAGAGTCGCGGACGAACTGGAGAGCCCTTTCTTGCTCGTCGTAGTATGCTAACGAGGGAGAGAGTAGTCACTCCTTCTGCAGAGTCAAGTAGGGGTATAACAACCCACATTCGATCAAATCCTTGGTTCCAAAAAAGGTCTAAAACAGAGTGAGACGCGTGTCCACACTATAGCAATGAAATCAACGACCTCGCTGTACAATCTTTGACAAAAATCAGTAAGATCGTACCAGTAAGGTGCACGTAGATTACCTCGGTGACTCGACACCAGCAAAGTTGCTCCGAATGCACGTTTCAAGTACTCCAAGAACCCCACGCACGTCGTTCTTCTCTCTCAAGATCCTGAGCGACCGATTGACCTGATAGCGAGTCAGCAGACGTTGTTCGTAGTCGTCGATTCATACCTTTTTGACCAACTTCCAATCATAAAATGGATCCTCGTCAACCCGTTTCCATTCGTGAAAGTCCAAGTACCTATCGAGGGTAAAGGCAGCTTCTTTCCATTCCTGAGGTCCACATACCGTGAAACTCGAGGCATCAGGGTGGGCTGAAAGCACTCACTTCGTATGTTCGTGAAGCACGAAGACGTCGACGAAGTTCGCTCTTCCTCCCCCTCCCTTGCGGAACGTGAGATAAGCCAGCGTCGATTCATGGCTCAGCTCACATGCAGATAACCATTCCTTGGTATTGACGATCTGCCGGATGAACACGTAAAGACTGAACTGCGCAGCGATGATCACGAAAATGAGTAACTGCAAAGAATATGTGGATATAATCGCACTAGTGACGGCCAAGCGGGCGTACCAGCAATGGCCATCTCAAGAGAAGGTACAGCCATTCTTGTCTGTGCTCTGGCGACCGTTGCCGCCGCCGCCTCCTTGTGCGAGATTAGTGGGGAGCGATTGCACCGAACCGGAACGGCTACCTCTTCACTTTGAGGTTTATGGGCGCAAAGTCCGAGAGCGCAGACACCTTTCTCACTCGCGGGCTTTGAGGGACCGGGGTACCCGGGCTCGACACCCCGGGATGGTCGTAGTCGTCCAGCTGCAGCGCTGCCTTGAATGCGTCGATATGGCTACTGAACTCAGCGCAAGAAGTGCGGAAACGACTCGAGGCTCACGCATCGTCGATGTGGTCGTCGGCGAAGGGCGCCGTCTCATCTGCGGGTTTCATCTCCACGGTCGGAGGCAAAGGATCGTGTATTACATAATCGTATCTCGCTACGACGCCTTGTTGAGCCACTTTTTGACGTTGGTCTGTCCCATCGCGTGCACCGCTTCCTTCACGGCGCCCCTCTCCACCAAACAACGGTACCGCACGAACTCGGACGCGACGTTGGTCGACGGTGCCGCGACGCTCGTGAACATGCGTGCACCCACAAGCTCTTCAAAGCTCTAAGAGAAAACAATGTCACGTCAAGAACCGACGCAGTTGCACATGGCACGCACCCTGATGAGAACCTCTCGGCTACATTTCACCATCCCGATGCTGCCGCCTTCAATTTGAATAGGTGCCGCTGAAGAAGCGCGAAACTCCTCCCGGAACGCATCGTAGAGCATTTCAAATGTAATCATATCGTGCCCGGCCGAATGAGCGTGCATCGCGGCGACCAATAGACAAATTGCCGGATAGGATAGTGCTTCATTCGGCGCATACATTCAGACCCACGGTTCCGCGGGGAAGCGATAAAGGCTCACCATGCAAATTGGAGAACTTCTGGCGAAGTCGCTGGGCTGAAACCGCCGCGGAAATGTGGGATATCGTTGGAAACGGGGACGTTGTCCGCAGGCTAGTCACGATGGCAGTCTATATTGCTGTCACTCTCGGTCAAAGAACGCAAATATGACGGCGCACCAGCATTTGGTTGAGCATCCTAACATCACGAGTCAGTGCAAACGTATCCCTCATCGTGTCCACGACCTTTCTATCCTCGAGAAAAGTATGCACTGCAAAAGTCCAAAGGGTATTCCATTCACTGGAATCGTCGACGGGCGTGTTGAGTAATCGCCGCGAGGTATTCATCCAGAAGAGCAGATCAGACGGAGGCGCGGTTCGTATCATGCGGCCCGAAAACCGACTCTTGACACGCTTTTCCAACAAGTTGATGGTATCGATACGGGTAGTGACGCCAACGACTGCTAAGCCATTGTTACCTTGCCCCACCCTGCAACTTTGGACGGTGTCCAAGAGGCAGTAAAGGAGGGACTGCCTGGCATGATGTGCAAAAAGATCAAAAGCATCGAGAACGACGATCGTGGGGCGAGAGAGGGTCGGAAGTACGGATATCAACGCGGGAAGATGGGACGGCGGAGGAATAGATATCGAGGGACCTGGGTCGATGAATGGATTGGGTTCTTCTTCCGTATTGTTGACGCCCTCTTCCGTCTCTCCTAGGAACGACTTGCCGGTTTGTTGGGATAGTTGCCGTGCAATTTCACGCAAGGCCAATCGGTCATTATGCTGAGTGTGGCCGGACAGCCGGAGAACTATCGGTTCTTCCGGCAGGTCCTTGATTGCCCGCTCGACGAGCTATTTGATGATCGCTCAAACTCGTATTTCATCTATTAATAACAAAGACGTACGGAGGTTTTACCACTTCCACGTGGTCCCAGCAAAAGACAACTATTACCTTCCCCACGGGTTGTCGTACCATGAAGCAGACCGTGCAATTGATTATAGGCAGTGTGATTGGTAGACAAGTGGTCGTCATCTTCAAGGTTTTCCGAGAATTGGAATGATCGGAGTGCACCCAGAACAGCGCGTTTTTGTAGTTGGAGACAAGGCACTAGATGAGCAGGCAAAACGGAGGGAAGCTTGATGGGGGAGGGGAGGGCACCGCCCTTCTTCGGGGAAGGTGGCCGGCCAGCGCGCTTGCTCGGCGTGACGGGTAGGTCGTTGGTCTGGTAATGCGATTTCGACGGAGAGGCGCGTGGCGTCACAGGCGGACGAGCCCGGAAGGGGGCCGATGGAAATGGAATGGGCCTCGTCGGTGAAGCGGGCGCAGGACGAAGTTGCCTCGATGGAGTGGACGGCACGTTGCGTATCGAGGGTGGCTCGAGCCTGGCGCCATTGACGGTCGGAGATGCGCAGGCGCCGTCGTTTCTGAGCGCGAAGCCGAATGATCTGGGTGTGATGATTTCTATGCAGTCCATCACGACGCGTTGGGCCAGCCGAGAGCCCGGCGTCGATGGTGGGACGACATTCGGTTTCGTGGGCGACAAGTTGAGCTCATCAGCCTCGTCGCCGAGCTGTCTTCGTCGCGTTACACGCCTCGGAGTTGGAGGGTCGTCCTGGACTTTGCGTTTTGGAGGCATGACGACGCGTCGCGCGTAATACCCACGCTCGCCTCGACCACCACGAGATGGGTTTCACAGGGTGGGTCGGACTTGCACAGGCAAATATCCACCACACAGCTCACGTTATTTACAGGTTGGCGAGATGGATCAACCCACCGACGTCGGGGTTGGAACTCATTACAGAAAATATCGTACGAAACCACCACGTTCGTAGCTCTTCGCTGCAATCGACCCACCCTGCCAACCCTCGTGTTGATGCCTGTCCCAGGGTCAGAATAGGGGACGTTGGACGCTCAGCGTTCGCTCATACAGATCGATCATCGGCTCTATTCCAGGCCTCACTGTCCCTGCCGAACGAACGATGTGTGCCCTGACGATGAACGACCACGTGTTTGTGCTCCTGGAGGACCCTGCTGCTCCATCGCGTGCAGACCTTTTAGCAATTAACCAAGGCACTGATGAACGTTCCCAAGTGGCGCATCCGCCCCACTACCGCACGACTTTCCTTACTCTCCGACCTCCAGGCGCACTGGAGCAACTCCTAAGCCAACTGAAAGCACGGTGGATACCAGTCCGGCAAAGCAGTTCTGCTGCATTGCAGCGTGGACCGACCTCGTCTCAACAGCTCACAGTCGAGGGAAGCGTTTTTGCGATCGGTACTGATTGGCTTGTCCGCGTGGGTAATGTCATCCTTGCAGGCGGTGCGGTAAAAGGCATGTTGTTGGAGGTCGGTGGAACGTGGCTCAAGCCTAGACCTGTCTGTTCACGTCACTATAGGCCGAATATCTCCCACTTCCGGTGCTCCACTCGCAAGCTGCCGATGGCACCTCTGAGCTGTTGTCCAATCTCCTCTTGTCAGTGCTTCCAAACATACGAGATGCAAAGACGGTCGCTGTGGCGGTCAGCGACTCTCAGTGGGACGAAGTGCTCTGGGATCGTGAAGAGGAGGAGAGGCTGAGTAGGGAACAGAACCAAGTTAGAGAGGACGGAGACGAGATTTTTGTAGCAGGCGAGGAAGGCCTCCCTACGAAACAAAGGGGCGACTGGGTTGGTGTAGACCGAGACCGGAGATCTGCGTTTTTGATCATTGGTGCATTGCGGTCAGAGGGGATCTTGTGATACGTACCGTAATATCGAGTCATCTCCGAGTCGGTGTGAACACGCTCACATGTGTGCGACGGCGTGCACGTCCATCTCTGACCGTACCATGTCATGGCAGCGCCTTGCTAGACGGTTTCCTTCACGGCCCCATACAACTGCCCTTCATTTCTATCAAAACCGCCAGTTGGACTTGTACGCCTCAAAGGAGGCACATCGGCTTACACTCCGGCAGCTTGTAAACTACTTTCCTTCAGAATCCAACCGGCTTCTCATACTCATCCGCGTCGTGCTAGGTATTTTTCGGACGACAGATAGACAAAGACCGACTAATCAAGGCATGCCCCACGTTCGCTGCTGCGTCCTCATATGATAAACAGCCTTTAGAGCGCCAATTATGTCCGCACGGAACTGCCAGTCCGAATAGCGCACCGCATAAGAGACCTTCAAACTCTACCGTACGTGGTGACCACCCAGGAGGAAGTAGCCAAGGTGTACGAAGTGAGTATTCAGCCTGTCTCGCTGCATCTAGTTCACCGTCCCCGTCTAGCTCTACTGGTCTGCTTTCGACAAGTTCTGGATGTCCTTTGCTCGCCCCTCAAGTCGCTAATCCGTGCACAGATTCCGACGTTTTCCACAAATCACGAACTTGTCCGAGAACGAAGTCTTTTGTGAATTTCTGGAAGAACTTTTAGAAGAGCAGTGCGCCCAGATACCTTTGTGGCATTGTTCTCGTCTGAACCGACCCCTAGTGCTCCCGTAATACCGAGCCTCTCCCTCGGACTGTCTCTCGCTTCGCCTCACCTTCTACCCGACTCTCTTGATTCGTTTATGCACCGGATGCTGGTCTCACGCATATCAAGACGAGTGCTTGCGGAGCATCACGTTGCGTTGACGAAATCACTGGGAAGAAACTCGCTAGAGGGAGAAGATCCCCACGTTGGTATCATCTATACTGCACTGAACCTCAAAGGTAGCATGGACAAATGCGTGGAACTTCTGCAAAGCCGACCTTACAATCTCGAGGATGGCGCAGAAGACCGTAAGTCGGACAGGAAGTGGCCAGAAGTCGTCGTCGAAGGTCACTTGGACACGAAGTTTGCATACATACGCGAACATCTAGAGTAAGAAGCGCTCACTATCCATCCAGTTTGTGGTAGCTAAGCCTTGAAAAGGTATATCCTGTTTGAACTATTGAAGAACGTGAGTCTTCTCTGGCTTATCTGGAAGCGCACTCATACATCGTCGTGGCAGGCGATGCGAGCAACAGGACTTCAGCATCGCGATGCGATCGCCTTGCCACCCATCCGCGCGACGATCGTGGCCGGGGAAGATGAAGTAGGTGTTCGTATTTCGGATCAAGGTTTGAACAATCCGTTACTCCGGCATAATAAATGAATCCCTGAATTCTACAGGAGGAGGGCTTTGTTCCGCATCCATCCAATGCCCTTCCGATCTGTTTTCGTTTTCTCACGTCCGGAATGCCGCGAGGATGGATGACGATCGCCTAGGAGCCTTGCGGACAGCAAGTTCAAGGGGTGTGAAAGCGACCCTTGCCGAGCAAGTCGGAGGCGATATAGGCCGTTCTCAAGGGTGCAAGGACCCTGAGGGCGAGGCTGGGATCGCACCACATCGGCCCATAGGATTAGGGTTACCGATGAGCAACATATTCGCAACGTGGGTTTGGTCCAACCCTTGCAACGAGGTCCTGACAGTTGTGAGACTGTAGGTATTTCGGCGGTTCACTGGAATTGGTATCGTTGGATGGATGGGGTAAGTGGTTTTACATCGCGCTCGCATACAGCAGTCAACGTATATCCTCAGGAACTGATGTATATTTGCGGCTACCGAAGCTGGTGAGCGATTTTAATACGAGGTAAACGAGATCTGAGTGAGTGCCTCGCAGGGAACGAATTTAGAAGAGATCGAAGTTTAGGTGGAGTCAAGCGGGATATATATACGTTTCCCGGTGATTCGCTTGGACCGAGTAGCAGTATTAGTAGTAATTGAGGGGAAAGTCGGAAATGAAATGGGCGGCATGAGTGGAAGCATCCAGACTCGAGTCACTTGACGAACCGCGCGACGCTCGCAGTTGGATTACGTTGATCAGCCGCATGTAACGTTTTTGAAAGGTTGCCTGACTTGACACAAAACCTACAAAAACATGCTCCCGCTTGTCATCACGGGCGCTCTTTTCCCTTTCCTCTCCTCCATGAGCACACTGCCATGAACGATTCCGAGCGATCCCCACCCCCGCCATACCAGCCCCCTCTCCAGCACGACCACAAAGTCCCCGTCCAACTCGCCTCGGATGTTCCGAAAGGGAGCTCATTCCGGGGCGGGGACAAAGACACCAAGCATCCCAGCGCCTTCTCTGACAAAATCCGCGGGGACGCTGCCCTCTTTGCCTATTCAAAAGTCCCATCCAAACCGGTCAATGGGAGCACCCGACCACCCCGGCCACTTCCTCCTAGCCCTGCGGATGCCCGCTCGCGAGCGCTAGGACGCAAATACGACTCTATATCGGATCTCAAGTCGTTTGCAGGGCGCCACGATCAACCCTACGTTTCGCCGCCTCCACCCTTCCCTACGATCGGGCCTTCGCTGGACGAAGCGTCCTACAGACGGAATACGCTCCATACGCACACATCAACTCACCCCACTCCCTTCCGCTATCCTTCACAGCCGTCGAATGATACGCCTCATCGAAATACCGATGACCGATGGTCGATCCGTGCATATACTCCGACGGATACAGAGCCTTCTTTTAGGCGCTCCTCACACATATCATTTGATTCCCCGTATACGCCGCCACAGGATGACGGCACCCGAATGCGCTTAGCGTTCGATCCTTCTGTAGCATACATCGATTCTCAACACAAGCGGACCGCGCAGCAGGGCACGGCGGCTTCTCTTTATGCGTGAGTTGTCGTTGTGAGACGTCTTTTTTTTGTTCCCTAACGAGCGCCTATAGCTCTGCTGTATCGTCGCATCTACGTTCTGACAGCGCCATGACACCTGGATCACGCCCATATACGTGAGTATGTCTCGTTTTACTCCGTGGAGAAAGAACGCTAGCTAATAGATACGTCAGCTCACGACCTGCACCATGCAGCGCCGAGACGTTACGTCTAGACAAGACAAACTTGCGGCCCATAAGCGCCTTTCCGCCCTATCCCTCCTCTCCCACGTCGTTGTATGATACACCGAGGATAAGGACGCTAAGCGCATATGAACAACGATGGGCCACGTCGGAGTCTGACGTTATGAAGGACGTATACAGATGATCATCTTGATCTCTTGATATTTCTTTTGTCTCGCATGTCTTCCTTTTTTTTTACCGATGTCATTGTAGCGTTCTTTTGTGTATGCCCGAATGTAGCTCTCTAGTGACTTCGACATTTCATAATAGTACCATACTCAACAGCAATAGATTTGACCAAGCGAGTTGCCGACTCTTCTGCAATATAATTCCGTCCACCTACCGTGCCAGTGACAGCACTACAGTCGCACTCAAGCTGTCATCGATGGGACTTGTCCGCTGTCATTGTCTAGTGTCTGAATTTCAGTCCGAAGTCCCGTTCGTGCCTTCGTCCATGACCCTGAGCCTGAGGCGATCACTTCGAGTCCTCGGACCGGCGGCTATGGCTGTACAGCTTTCTCGAAAGCACGGCCTCAGCCATCCTCCGAACATCTTGCGCATATGCTACACCTGTGCCCGTTCACACCTACTCTCTGAATGTACTTATTCGATGATGGGTCGGATCTCAGATACAGATTTACAGAGTTGTCAGATTTACAGGAATACATCCCAGAATGTTCCATCATAGTCGTGGCATTTCAAGTTGGCACCGTCCTTTGAACTGCCACCGTGTCACCGAAAGTTGCCGACATGACAACCCCCGCAGTACTCGTCCTCCGTACAGCTCTACAGCTGCAACAGCCATGTAGTCGTCTGCACACGTTTCTCGCTTTCAAACCGTTCGCGTCGGGACAAACGCGACGCCCCATCCACACCGCCCGCCCTCTCCGCGCCCCGGACCGACCGACGGCCCTCACGAACATGCTCGCCTCGGACGTCCCCCCGCCCGTCCAAGTGACCTCGGTCGGTCCCACGGGCATCAAGCTCTCCGACGGCCTCCTGCTAACAGGCCCCGTCCTCTTCCTCGAGGGCAAAGTCCTCCTGTGGGACGTCCCCGGCATCACCCGGACTCGCACGGGCTCGTGGGAGGGGTGGACCGAGGCGCACTGGGAGGTGTTTGACGTCGTCGTTCCGAAGCCTGGTGGGTCGTGAATACGGTTTGCATGTGGGCGGGAGGTTGACGGGGCGTTCGGGCCGCTACGTAGAGATTTTGATTTTCGGGACCGGACCGCGCATGGAGCTCGTGCCGGGCAGCGTTCGGGGGTACTTGAAGGGGTTGGGGATACAGATGGACGTCATGGACACGGTGTGTGCTCGTTGTCGAATTCGTTCATGTCTCTGGTTCTGAACGCGTGCAACAGAAGAACGCGTGCTCAACGTATAATTTGTTGTCGGAAGAGGGTCGACGCGTGGCTGCTGCGTTGCTTCCTATCGAGCCCAAAAGATGGACTTAGAAACAAGGATGGTAAAGCTGGCATCCTTGGGACTCTCGCACGACATGCAAAATGTACAGTATCATATAGCTCACTGCTCAAGCAATACACATCTCCTCAAGCCTAGTCTGTAACGTAGAATAGACACCGCTTATTCTGGGCGTGCTTTTCTTTTTCCTTTGCCGACCGCTACAGGAGATTCCTGTACTGGTGGGCCGCGGCGAGGCTCCTCCTCCTCTTCGTCTAGAAGGGAAGGTTGGGAAACTTCGACAGGGAGTAGATCACCTAGAATCGATGAGCAAGATGATTATCGGATGAATGAATACACACCATCCTCGTCTCTGAACTGGATGTACAGCGTTTCCCAATTACTGAGTAGTCCCTTTATCGGTGACGACGGTTCCAGCACCTCGTATGACGCATGTGCGGATGAAGACGACGCTGCATTCGATTTCCCCTTGTCCTTGACGGCCCGGCACAGCTCAAAGTCCTCTGTCGACCGTACAAGAGGTAGCTCTGAGCCTCCTTCCTCACTGCCGTTCATGTCAAAGTCCTCATCTGGCGTGGTGGGTATGTGTGGTTCGCCTGATGTCGAGGAAATCACGCCAGATGTGAGCGCTGAGAAGGCCTCCTCTTTCAATGTCGCGACCGTCGTGGATGGAGGGGCCGTAAAAAAGATGGTGAGTTTGTGTGTCTTGAGGAGGAGATGGTATGCTTTCGGAGGTACGCGCTGCGGCTACGATGGAGATTCAGGACATCAGCGGGGATGGCGTCGAACGACCCTCACCATGTCGTGGTACGCGTAGAAGGAGCAGGTGAGCGCGTCGCGCGTTTCCCAGAGTGATGGGAACGAGATGCCATTCTGGGCACCCGGTCTTCTCCAACGTCGACGACAACCACTCGACAGTACTCTACGATGGGTGGCATCTTCCACAACCCCGCCTCTTCCTCGTCTCCTTACAAAGACGACACACCGCTCTCCGAGTCCGTTCCAAAGGTACAGGAACTGGGTGCTACCAGCGCCCCGCTCAAGAGCGCTGCCTTTTTCATCGGTGCCTATTGCAAGGAGTACAATGGTGCGTTCCTAACCCGTGGCTTGTGCATGGGGGTGTTCTCAACGGATGATCCTATCTTGTCGGATATTTGTCCTTTGGTCTTTGGGAACGGACGAACCACTATGGTCTGATGGGCGCTCGGTTTTTGTTACGTGGTTCAGAGGACTTTATGCTCTGCAAGAACGGGGCGGGCAGTGACCCTGGAAAGTGTTTGAAGGAGGGCCGGCGAGTAACGCGGTGCGCAACCGACCTGTGAGTCGACTCGCCCGGTTATTGCCTGTGGGGGTTCTCTAACTGGTCGCGTAGCATCAACAAGATGCGCGAAAACTGCTTGGAGCAGTTTGAAGCCCATTGGAGTTGTCTAGAGCTGAATAACCAGGCATGTACCTCTCCTTGTTTCCGAGGCTCCCATTAACCTTAGAGACATACAGGAGTATTACGCGTGCCGCAAACCAGAACGTACGCTCAACAAGTGCATGTTTGAGAAACTTGTACGTCCCTAGGTGGTTTCAACTGGTATCATGGCTTATTGGTCTTCGTACAGGGCCTCACGAAAACTATTCCTGGATCACCAGCTGGCAAACAGATACATGATGTCGAGAGTCCCATATATACCACGCTCCAGCGGTGACTGTGCTACTGGCATCTTGCTATGTAGAATAGAGTATAACGCAGACGTGGAAACCCGGGAACTGTGCGCGTCTGGTGTGACATGCTAACGTTCATGGAACAATGACTACGTTTGAATTTCGTGATGTACCGTATGCTTCACGTGTGCGAGTCTAGAGACGCGTTCTATGTTTTCCTTGTCTCATCATGGTGTGCAAACACGCCTGTCCCTCTCCTCTTTGCTCTTTCCTAGTTCGCGTGGTGCGCCGTTTTATCGTCCCCGGACACATGGTCGCACATACGCAGCCATACCTCCGACCTCCCTGAAGCCCACACATTCGATCTACGTTTCGAACTCTACAAATCCTTATTTCAACCTCACATTCGAGGACTGGTACGTACCGTTCCTTTTGCGCGGCAGGAACCTGAACCCCTCGAAATTCCAGGCTCTTTCGCTACCGCCCGCCGAACACGCCGCTCTTGCTTCTCTACCGGGATGCACCCTGTGTCATCATCGGACGGAACCAGAACCCCTGGAAAGAAGTCAACTTCGCCGCATCAGAAGCGCAGAGTATCCCTTGGATCAGGCGGCGAAGTGGTGGAGGAACCGTATACCACGTACGTCTCTCGTCGGACGCGCTCGCGAGCAAAGAACGCAGACATTGCGCGCATCGCAGGATTTAGGCAATACCAATTATTCCATCCATGTCCCGCGTGCGACGTTCGACCGCACGATTACCGCCAACGTCGTCGTGCGCGCGGTGCGCGCGCTTGGGGTGGACGCGTACGCGAACGAGCGGAATGACATTTGTGTCGCTGGAGAAAAGATGAGTGTATCCCGCCGTCGGGGGTCTCGTCATGCGTGGGTGGTACTTATCGTTTCTCGTCGCGCATATCCACGTCTCGGGCTCGGCGTACAAGATCGTGAACAACCGTGCGTATCACCATGGGACGATGCTCATCTCGACGCGGTTGGATACCCTGGGCGATTTGTTGCGCACTGACAAGGTGGGTTCGTGGAGTTGGTTGCTTCCTTCGTCTCCCGCGTCCATGTCGTGTATTGCGAACGACTCGTTTCTGATTATTCGTCGTCTTGTAGGAAACGATGCATACGAAGGGTGTTGCTTCTGTGCGTTCTCCGGTTCGGAATCTCGTCCAGTCTAGCGCGTCAGTGACGCATGAGGCGTTCGTGCATGCTGTTATACAATCATTCAAGGAGGAATACGCGATTGACGAGGAGGTAGGCTTTTCCTCGTTGAACTTAGGTCGCTGTCGGTACCAAATTACATTTCTACAGCCGCATTTCGTTCAAGAGACGTCTCAGTATCTCGAGGATGAGTACTTTAAAGTCGGCATGTCCGAGCTTCCTGCAAGTTCGCTACTTCCTAAACGGATCTACCCACTGATACGCGGTCCAGAGCTGGGATTGGGCATATGGCCAAACCCCAGAGTTCAAGTACGATATTAGCAATGCGTTTCAATGGGGAGAACTGGTGAGGTCACATTTCCATACCATCAGGCTCATATATTTTAGTATTCGTCTCATGACGCGCGATATTTGTTCAGGCATGCACGATTGACTCAAGACACGGAGTCATACTTTCTTGCTCATTTTCACTTTCTAGCGACGCGCGCGTACATAGTGATACTGGTGCGAGGCTGGATGGTTTGAGTCGGCGTTTGGTAGGAAAGCGCTACGCTTTCGTGGACGACAGTGAGGTAGTTGATGATGACAATGGCGACAAGATAGAGAGAGAGGTTTGGAGTTGGCTGAAACGAAAGATGCGTGTCTGATCGAAGCTCGTATCTCGTGCATGTCGGTACATGTCAGTGGTGGACTGCTAGGTTAGTTCTACCCTTCACTCGGTTCATATAGTGATGACGATCTTTGTGACTAGCGGTATTTGTCTTTTTACTTGGGTTTCTACTTGGGTTTCCCCGTTGCTCACCCGGATGGCCCCGTATGTGCGTATCAAGAGATTGTTCCACTTGGGCGAGATGCGTATGTACCTCTGGTACGATTCCTGTCGTATCTGAACAAATAGATTACCATTCAGGCAGCCGGGAAGCTAACGCTCACCAAGACGAGATTGGTTCAGTGTCGAGGTTTGGGCAAGGCCGGCCAAGCGTTTTGCGTGAGCTGTACTTAGCCGACTAGCATGTCATGTGCGTGACATGTCTCCACACCTTCCTCTGCTAAGGCGGCCAACTTGCTATTCATGGGACAGGTAAAACTGAGGAGAGGTGGGAGTGTTAGCCGTTACACCATATCCATACCCAATCGTCAGGGGCTGTGAATGAAGTGGCGGTGTCCTGGCTTGTTCATTGAACCAAAGGACTTGGACAGGGGTACACTCTGTGCGTTTAAGATGGCCATCTAGAAAGCTCTCTGGGCCCCGAGCATTGGCGCTCAGTTCACACTAGACGATTACAAAGTCCTCGAGCCAGGTCCTACCGCTCTGGCCAAGTCCTTGGCAAGTTCGAAGCAACCGCCCTTCTTGGTCAATACGGTACTACGGTACTCCATTATTTGACTCTCATACTAACGTCCCTCGTGAGGCGCAGCGATCCAACTCGCTAAACTGTTGGGCTTCAAGCCGATCGTCACGACGTTCTCGATACAAAATAAAGAGTGCTCTCTTTCCTTGGGCGCATTTGATCGAGGGCTCCTGGCGGCCGCGTTGAAAGAGCGAGTGACCGACATCGCGAGTACACTTTCGATGCAGTCTCCCTTGAGGAGACGCAGCAAGCGGTGTACGATCTCTTGGCGCCTGGTGGGACCCCCGTCGTCGTCGTTCGGGACATGGTCAAAGAGGACAAAACCAGATCCTCGTGGTTCACGGGTCGTTTGATTTGCCGGAGAATCGCGCACTCGGGGCCAAGTTTGCGGCTGCGCTCACGACGCAGCCTGCAGAGGGGAAGATCAAGGTGCGTGATATCGTCTTGCAAGACACTTCGGTCGACCGGAGCCCTTGTGCGCGTAGCCTAATCCCGTACGAGTGTTTCCGGGCGGTTTTAATGGCATTGTGGATGGTTTGGAGATGTCGGGCACGTTTGCGTCAGTGCGAACAAGCTGGCCGTGCGTAATTTGGCAGATCGGCCGTCTCTTGTCTCGTGAAGTCGATACGACTCTGATGTATGATTTGGTGCTAGTATATGGTTTCTAGTATACTAGGGCCCGGCCCTCGCTAGCAAATGTATGCCATTATCTAACGGACATTCATATGGAAGTAACTAGCGGTTTTCTGGGGTGGCATTGGAACAAGAGCCTGGATAACAGAGCATACTCCTTATAGACTTGTCATGACGTACGACAGTGCCTTGTGTATGCGTTATCACTGTGACGTGTCTGATGAACCTGAAGTCATGTCCGACGTCTCGACCTGGCTCAGGCTGAGCAAGTCCGAGAATCCCTTTTCGTTTCCAACCCCTTACTCAATCATGCAGCTGGATGTACTTACTGGCTGTGATCAAGACGAGGGACGCTGGAAGGTTAAAAGCGATGGACATGGGAAGGCCACATGCCTGTCTGTCCTGTTCTAGCTTTGGCAAAATACATCGAGAACGCTGGTCAAATCGACCCAATGATGAACAGATGGCTCACTAAGCGTGTTTGGAAACTGATTTATGGGTCAATTTCGACTGTGGAGTGATGTAAACGGAAAGTACGGCGCGGAAAGGTCAGGGCCAGGAACGACTGTGATTGTGTGAGCCGATCGATAGCGATAAGGAGCTACGAACTGATCTTATATGTGAGACCTTGTACTTCTACCAGATCTCATTCCAACAGACAAATGGTATGGCACCCACGGACGGAGGTACACGTTATTTGCAGACGGTTCCCGTGGTTGCTGATGGTTCGCGAATAGTAGTTGAGATCAATATTGAAAGCTCGATATCCTCAGTCTTGTTCGCCGATGATGGCCAGCAAGTATTGGGGGGCGGCGAGGAGGGTGTAATTTGGCGATGGGGTGTCGACGGCCACGAGGCTGGCGAACCAATTCGAATGGAGGATACGAGAGTCTATGCTGCTGTGCTGTCGCCAGATCGCAAGTGGCTGGTGGGTGGGTTATGGTTCAGCGATGCGGACCAAGGGGAGTATGCAAGGCTTTGGGACGCACAGACGCAAGAAAAGGTTCTCGACGTCAAAGGACACACGAAATTCGTCATGTCTGTGGACGTTTCGCCAGACTCGTCCAGGTTTGCGACGGGTTCGGCGGACGGGCAGGTCTTCGTCTGGGATCTGCCGTCAGGGGAAACAGTCATGGGACCTTTGAAGCACGACGGTTGGGTGGTGGCGGTGCGTTTCTCCCCAGACGGCGACCGCGTTGCAACCGCCACGGCCCACAAGTCGATACGCGTCTACCGTACCGACAACGGTCAGCAACTACTGGACATCCCATTCGAGTGTCACCACTGCATATCTTCTCCGCTTGTTTGGTCTTCCGACTGTCGCCGGCTATTCGCTGTCTCACATGGCCAAGTCAAGCGTTTCGACGCGTCTTCGGGATCATTGGTTGGCCAATGGTCTATTCCTGGTGGTCGAAACACCGCCTCTATCGCTCTGTCGAGCAATGAGAAGTTTGCTGCTGTCGTCGCTGACGAGTCACTGTCGTTTTGGGACGTCTCGACGGGAAAGCAAATTGGGAACGTTATCAAGCATTCAAGCTGGGTTTATTCGATTGCCATCTCCAACACTTGTGACTACATTGCGACCGGTGAAGCTGATGGCAAAGTTATCCTTCGTGGCCTGAGTCGTATTCTTCCTGATTCATATTTGTGCGTGAATGTAAGCACTCCCACTGACCGTCTCTATCAAAGTCTGACCCTGTTTCGCCTGCTAATCTATCCACGTTCATCTGTGAGTGTTCAGACTTTGATTTCATGCTTGTCCTGATGCCTCCACTCGTAGCCGTACAGCTGCCCTTCATGGACATAACAAACGCGACATTCTATTCATGGATACGGAACGACTTGACATGCGTAGACGAACTCTTGACAATGGAAATGCGAAATCCATCTCGCCACGCGTCTACACTTGCTCACCGCGCCATTGTACGAAGCCGCTTGAAACGACGGGACGCAGCCATCGACGATGCCAAGAAGGTAGTCTGACCTCATTTTCGCGCCATCTCCTGCTGACAAGTGAGCTTCAAGTCTGTCGAACTTGAACAATCCGTCATTGGCCACATCGCGACCGCGGTCGCTCGCATCTGTGATGGGGAACACGCGCCTGCGATGACTGCATTTGATTTAGCATTCCAGTACAGTCTTCCGGGTGAAACCAACCTTCTCTTGTTGATGAAGGTGGGGGCCATCACCATCGCTGTTGCTGGTGCCAACTTTTGCGTTTCGTAGGAAGTCCTATTGTTTGAATGCGGAAAGCAACAAGATGCCATTTCGCACGTGGGCGCTCTAGTCGATAAAGCTGCTGATAAATCGATATTTATCACTCTTCAGGTGCGACGCGGTTGGACGTTGACCTAAGAAAAAGACCGATGATGCATTTGACAGGCACGAATGTTGTCCGTACTAGTGGACATCCTTCTGACGAGAGGAGACATTCAACACGCAATTGAATTGCTCTTGCAGGCGGAGAAGGCCATCCCTTTTCAGTCAACTCCTTTCCTGACTTCGATCTCTTTGGTAAGATATTCATATTGAAATGTTCTATCACATCACTGACTCTGTTCCCAAGATTTTCGGCTGGGATTTTGCTTCGCTCGACCTTACAATCAGAATGCAACTTCAGCGATGTGTCAAGTCGATAGAAGATGACGGTGACGCTGCAGCGACGGCTCATAAGTTGGAAGAAGCAACTCAATATTATTCGACTGCGTTGTCCCTGGGTCCGTCCAACCCCGCGGGTATACTTATCAAACGGAGTGGAGTGCTCGGATCACTGAAATCGTGGGAGAAGGCGTTGACGGATGCTGATGAGGTATGGTTCTCTCGCACACAAATCAATCGTCCTTAATTCAACCAATGCAGGCAATCAAAGCAAATCCTGCAAGTCCATTAGCGTGCGAGGCAAGATATGTGGCCCTCCGTGGTCTAGGACGCTTCGATGACGCATTCGATGCATTCACCCGCATGTTCACTCTCGTCGAGAGCTCTACTGATGAAGACGTCTGTGGTCAGTATCACCTTACTCTCTCGTAAATCACACCATGACTTATATTCCACAGGACTAACCAAAAAATATGTTTCACCGTCGAGGTCTACGAATAAGATTGACGATGCCATCCGAGAGGTGTCAAAAGTATCACCACTCGTGCTTATTGACGTCAAGAGTGGTCGTCTGTGCGACGAACAGAGTCGAAGGGTGATATTTAAGTCGGAACCCGAGTTTCGGGAGTTACTGTCCTCCATGATGCAGAAGTTGGATGAAGAACGGATTCAGCAGGTGGTGGGGAAGTTTTTCGAATATGTGACC